>BOPN01011083.1:10000-18331 GCA_017312705.2 Penaeus japonicus
ATTACTATCATTGTTATTATCATTATTGTTATTCTCAATGTTATAATTGCCATAATATGTATCATCAATATGATTATCATTCTCATTATCACCATCAGTATCAATATGATCATTATTATCATCATCATAATTTTTTATTGTCATTATACTATTGTTCTTGCTATCATTACCATCATAGTCATCATTATCATTTTTGTTATTATTGGTTGCAGCAGTAATAAAAGTATCACTATTATTATCATCATGTTATTATCATTATCATTTTCATAATATTATCATTATCATTATTGTTATTACCATTATGATAACATTATCATGATCAACATTATCATTATTTATATATTAAGTATGCTACTATTATTATCATCATCAGTGTTATCATCATCATCATTATATTTATCATTATCATTAGTAACATTAGTTTCATTATTACTGCTGCTAAAACAATTATTTTTGTTGTTATCGCCATTACTATTGTTACCATCATTACTTTCAGTATCATTATAACTGTTTTCATCATTATCATCATCATCATCATCATCATTATTATTACTATTATCATTATCATCTTCACCATCATTATTATAGATGTCATTATACTATCCACATTATCACTGATATCATCATTATCATTATTGTTATTATCACTATTATCATTACTATTGTTAATACCATTAGTGTTATCATTAACGTTACTATGATCATTTCCATTACCATTATCATTATTGTTGTTATTACTACTATGATTAGTATTATCATCAATATTAATATCATAATATTCATCATCATTATCATTATCATTATTATTACCATTATCATTACTATTATTATTATTATTATTATTATTGTTATTATTATTATTATTATTATTATTATTATTATTGCCATAATCATTATTATTATTATCATTACAATTATTAAAATTTCTACAGGTATTACTGAAATCATTGTTATTATTATCATTAATGTTATCATTATCATTAATGTTATTGTCATTACCATTATCATTATTGTTTATGTCATCATTATCATCATCATTATCCTCATTGTCTATGTTATCATAAACATTATTTTTAGCATTATTGCAATTGCTTTTTATTATTCTTATGTTGCCTTCATCATCTTGATTATTATTATCAATATAATTATATTGTTATGATTATCATTGTTATTGTTATCAATATCATCTTTATTATTACTGTATTATCATTGCTATCATTTTTGTTATGATCATCATAATTCTTATAATTATCATCATTATCTTTATAGTTATTATCATTATCATTGTTATCATTATTAGTATTATTCTTATCGTTACTGCTGTCATTACCTTTTTATCCTATTGTATTTATTTATTTTATTTATCAAATTTGATTAATCCTTATTATTTGTTTTTTGCTATTTATTTAATCATTTATTATTTACTTACTATTATTTCTTATTATTACTTGTTTATGGTTCATTGATTGATTTATTACCATTATTACTATTTACTATGATTTATTACTTATTATTTACTATCTATTTTATTCTTATTACTGTTATCATTATCCTTTTTATTGCCACGTCTATCATGATTATCATTTTTATCATCAAAACTATTGTCATTTCTATCATGATAACTATTGTCATTACCATTTTTATCATCATGATTACCATCATTATCATTACCATCATTGTTATTATCATCATTATCATCATTGTTATTATAATCATTATTATAACAGTATGCTATCATCATTATTAATAGCATTATTATTACAGTTATTATCATTATCATGATCATTGTCACGACTGTTGTAATTATAATTATTGTTATCACTATCATATTTTTAACATAATTATCATAATGATAATAATTGTTATTATCACTATTATTATTGTTATTATCAGTACCATTATTAGTATTAGCATTATCATCGTAAATATCATTATCATCCTTACTGTTTTTATTATTATTGTCATTATCATTATTATTGTTATTATCAGTACCATTATTAGTATTAGCATTATCATCGTAAATATCCTTATCATCCTTACTGTTTTTAATATTATTGTCATAATCATAATTATTGTTGTTGTCGTTATAGTATTAATAGCAGTAATAGTTAGCATTGCTACAAGTGAACTCTACAGCGGTTAAAGGAAAATCATAAATTCTTTTGACAGCTGTCTCGTATATGAAACACTTCGTTACTACGAATAAAAGAATATTATTTTTTCTTTTTTTCTTTTTTTCTTTTTTTCTTTTGATACTGATCAGGGAAACTGAATACGATATAAAAATATTTTCCCTTATATCTATACTTGGTATGTTCTTAATCATCCGCTCGTTAAGAATATCATTATTGTTTTATCACTCTAATCATCATCAAAATCGTTATCATACTTATGATTATTATGATAGATGTAACAATAACATTTCCAACAATCATTTATATCACTATCATTATCGCTGATATCATCTTTAAGAGTTTTTCTTTCTTTCTTAGTTTTCCATGTTCATCATTAACATCTAATTCCAAATAATTGCGTAATTATGTAAGAATCTACTATCTATGAATTTAAAACTTTGCATTTATTTAATGCTACTAGTTTCATAACATGTTATCTGTACGTGATGTGAAGAAAAGATAAATCAATATTTTCTGTCACCATCATCACTATCATTAAGTTTCATTGTCATTTTTCGGTATCCTTGTTATCATTATTATCACTATCATTATTGTTATGCTACCACTATTGTTATCATGATAATTTTAATCGTTATCATTACTGCCATTGTCATTACAATCATTATCGTCAATATAATTATTATCATTATTGTCATTAGTAATATCAGCATTATTATCATTATTGTCATTAGTAATATCAGCATTATTATCATCATCAGCATTATATTTATCATATGTATCATTAGTCATATCGGTATTGTTATTGCTATTAATAGTATTATCGTTATTGTTATCATAATCATTATCATAGTTTTTATATGAATGACTGGACCTGGCAATACACCCGACATTGTCGTCCACATATATAAATCCCAATGCATGTTTGACAAGTGACAAGGAGCCATCAGTAAGCTCTTTCCTATCAAATATTCATTCCCGTCCACAAGTGAATATCTTCTACATCTAAAATATACAAGTAACAAGACATCTTCTAAATCACTTCTATTTAGGTAAGCTTTCCCTGGCGCTCACAGATATTCTGGATTGTGAGAAAGGGTGGACCGCTAAAGCTTTGCCTACGCAGAGAAAGATACACTCTGCATACTAGCTGCTCCCAGTAACCTCTCATCTCTCAGATGCACTGACTCACAACCACTAAATATATGTTGCGCTTCACCATGCGTTTCCTTTAGTCTCCCAGTAACAAAAAGAAAAGAAAAAGGAGAAGAAAAAAATTACCTGGTATCAATGATTGCGTGAAAAGTGAACAATCTTGCTAAACTGACTATTTCGTCCATTAACTACCTAATGCACATCGTGTATCCACATATCTCATAGCTTTAAGTTTTCATATAAAGAGTAAGGTGAAAGATCCAGCAACATATGTACTAAAAAAATGACAACATCCAACATATCCCTTATCAGCCACCCATCCTTGCAACTCATAGCTGAAAAAACTCTTAAGCTTATTTTCCTAATACACATCCATATGATGATACGTACATTAAAATGTACGTTTACACAATTATTATAAGACATATGTATTCCTAACAATTGCAATAGTAGGTGAGACTTCTCATCTTGCAACAGCCGAACGGTATCTGGTTCATTGCCTTAGACTGACACCTGGCACCTGTCAGCATAAGTAGCGGGAACATTAGTGCCTCTTTACTTAGTAGATTTCCTTGTGCATCGTCTCCCTTGGTATCCTTAAGCTCCTTTCCGTCGGGGACATATTTCTTATGGATTATTTTACTGATACCCATTGAGTATCACGGTTGCCATTTCATCTTCTCGTCTCCTAGCATTTCGAGGTTACAAATGGCTAAAGTCCCCATGAAACACATTAGCCAAAGAATCTCTTCAGGATTTCGTTTCTGTAAGAAATAGCAGATGAACTTGGATCAAGAGAACGTGCTCCGAACTTAGAACTTATGATATCATAGATTTCTGGAAGGGTATTTACAATGCTCATTACCTTCTTTGTAGCAGATCCTACGGGATGTGGTAAACTTACCATAACAGACATTTCCTTACTCCATACTCGTAACTCATACAGAGTGACGATGGAATGCACAAATTGAACAGATCGCATCTCATGGAAGTTACAACTTAAGTGTTATGAGTACCATCTCACATAAGATTAAACAAATTGCTTATAAAGACACGACTAAAATGTATAGATTACAAAGAAATGTTGAACTAGACACTAACAGATCTATAGTCCATCAAATTACAAAAAAAATATGGGAGCAATACATAAGAAAATTACGAAGCCAAACGTTGTAGCTATAAGTCTACGGCTTGGTTACAAAAAACAATTTGAGTATAGTGTTTCAGAGAACCGTATGTAATACATCTTTTACCTATTTCTTCACCTAGTAGGTAGCATAACTTGAAAATGTCGTAGACATAGTTTGAATACTATCCATAGTTTAGTTGCAAACATGCAAGTTATGAGTCGGGTATGCAATATAGATAACATGCTAATAATCAATGTATTGATGGAGTTTCATGATTACATATAATGATGTTTATTTCTTTAGTTTATTTACATTGGATTGCTCCATATTTAACAAGAAAGTCTGTATTAAGAATCATGGCATGAATAAACAAATTGAACAACAATATCCGTCTCAGTTTTCCAGGTCATTTCTTCTAAAAGCATAAACAATAATTACTGTCAAAATAAAAAGACCAGCTCCCCCTTAGCCTTTCAATATTTTAAAAATCCAGTTAGCGCTGAAAGCGGGAACCGGCAACCGCGGTCTGTACAGAAGGGTTAACCACCACAAGGATCTAAGAAAAAAGTTCACCCACTCCCTAAATATCCTGTCACATGGATAAAGGACTACTATCCTATGGCACCTTTTCCAAGGTTCGACCTGGTTATAATTCAGGAAGCGGCTCAACCCGACCTTCACTAGACCAGCTTTCCCTTCCTTCCTGGTACTTCGGCACATGCCAATTAGTAAATGCTTCCAGAAGCGTAAGGTAATATCCAAAGCTATATGAAAAAATTAATTAAATAAGAATCGTTTTATAATGTATTCAATAAAAAAAAGACATAAACATAAGGAAAGATAAACATACAAACCTAATGTAAATCAGTGTGTGTGTGTGAGTGTGTGTATGTATGTATGTATGTATATATTAGATGTGATAGGTTGATAGGATAAAGGTAAAAGAACACCGATTAACTACACAACCACATATCAAGTAATTGTGCCAGTCTTTGGATGACAGTATTGTAATATGAATACCTCTATAGGCACGTACTTTATAGTTTTATATATAATCTATTTCACTTTTTTTAGAACTATTTCAATTGTAAATTTGAATGATTCAAAGAATCGTTATTATCGCAGGTGAGGAATTAGTCGTTTAATTCGTCGAATGAACGATTGATAATATGATAACTTCATCACTCACCAGTTTACGATATTTCATATCATCGTTGCGATTTTGTGTACTCTGCAATGAAATGTATTTTTCTCATTATGATGCTCTATTGTTTGTATTATCTGGATGCACAAAAAAGAAACATTTTATGGAGTAATTCTTTTTTTAGGGATACAAACAACATTAGACATTTCGCAAAATTTAATACTACATTTAAGCACGGACAAATAGACATAGTACCGGCCACTTATTGCAATCCTAGTCTCTTTTTGTAGCTCCCAGCAAGATATCTTAGGATTACTACTTGGCCAATATCAGTCCTCATGTGATGTTTTATTTCCTTTTCCCAGAATGGCCCTCTCAGAATTACTACTTTCAGAGACGCATAGGGTTGACGATATTGCTTCCCTAAAACTAGCGTATCATAATTTAAATGATTCAAATAGTCGTACACAGATAGTCACGAAAACTTATGCAGAAACAAGTAGGAACGGTATATGCTCAAGCCTGTCTGATGGCTTACGGCTGGATATTTTTGCCTGTCTATGGAAGCTATATATGCGCCCCCCCCCCCTCCCTCCCTCCCCATGGTCTACGTTGTGTACATGGCGGCCCGCTCAATCACCCTGGAAAAGGTTAAAATAATATTCCTCACTACATATCCTGTATTTCAGTGAAACATGATGTATATCAATGTAATTTAAGGTATACTCATTAATAGATTATGGAAAGTACCCTATATCCCTGTTGAAATTGCATAGGAATTTCAATTTAAGAAGGATAGATGAAGCTGCTATGGTGTTTCCGTGTAGCAAGTCTATACTGAGATGAAGTATTCAAAAGGCTAACCAAAAAAATTCGGGTATCAATTTTTACAGATTTTTTTTTTTTTTGTTCCAGGTTCGATTAAAACCATTGTTCGATAGCAAGACTTTTCTTTGGTGAAAACGTGACCACTTCAAAGGGGATAACACACAGTAAAAGGAGATTTTCTTTTGTGAGTGAGAGACACAAAAATAGGAGGAGGGACCGGAAAATGTGTAAAATCAGAATTTCATGTCCAGAGACTCACTCACCTTGATACTTGATGCTTTGCGTTTCTCGCTTCAATCCTTATTATTCATTCAATGAATAATTGTAAGCGAGTTGAAGAAAAGAGAAGTGAGAGAGAAAAGAAGGGAGCAACGGAGGGAGAAGGAAAGAAAGGGTGAGAGTGAGAGAGAGAGAGGGGGGGCGGAGGGAATTGGAGAGAGGGATACGGAAAGAGAAACGGAGGGAAAGGAAGGAGAGAAATTCTGTGTGTGTGAGAGAGAGAGGGAGAGAGAGAGAGAGAGAGAGAGAAGGGGGAGGAGATGAGAGAAAGAGAGGAGAGGAGAGTAAGAGAGGGAGAGCGATGAGAGAGAGAACGGGAGAGCAAGGAGAGAGAGAGAGAGAGAGAGAGAGAGAGAAAAAGAGAGAGAGAGAGAGAGAGAGAGAGAGAGAGAGAGAGAGAGAGAGAGAGAGGGTGAGAGAGAGGTAGAGAAATGAGAGAGAGCGAGAGAAAGAGAGAGAGAGAGAGAGAGAGAGGGAGAGAGAGAGAGAGAGAGAGAGAGAGAGAGAGAGAGAGAGAGAGAGAGAGAGAGAGAGAGAGAGAGAGAGAGAGAGAGAGAGAGAGAGAGAGAGAGAGAGAGAGAGAGAGAGAGAGAGAGAGAGAGAAAGAGAGAGAGAGAAGAGAGAGAGAGGGGGGGGGGGTAGGGAGAGAGGACAGAGAGAGAGAGAGAGAGAATAAGATTAAGAGAGAAAGAATAGAAAGAATGGAAGGAAAAAGACAAAGGAAGAAATAACTTAAGGGGAAAAAGAGAGCGAACAGGAAAAGGGATTGGACAAAAAAGGCCTCACAAATCAGAATCTTAGAAACCCGCGTCCCTTCTTTGCCAGCGAAGCCAAGGTCAATGAAGCGACGAGGAAACATGAGGGAGATGTGTCGTCGAGCTGAATACTGAAAGACTAGAGGGTTCTTTGACCTCAGGCTGCTTCCGGTTGTCGTGTCGGCACACCACCGACTCGTGTCCCTATTCTCAGAGTCCATACGCTATCGTTATATTTTCCCTTCACCGAGTTTTCTTTTAGAATCTTTAGAGCGATCTGCGTAAGGAACTCTCGACTATCCTTCGAAATTGCAGACGGCGGAAAGAACGTCTGGGTGATTCGAGAAGAGTAAGTTCTCATCCCTCGAACATTATGCAGCCATACGGATGCGCTATTCAAACGATGCACACAAACGGCAGTTGGTCAGGGCCGCGATCACTGCATCATTGCATGAGAGACAGCGAACATATATGCGAACTGAAAGTGCATGGCATTATTAGCGGCGGCTCTATATAACTTTTATAATTTGTGTTTTTCTTATTTTAAAGAGTTGTTCGTTAATTTTGCACACACACACACACACACACACACACACACACACACACACACACACACACACACACACACACACACAGGGAGAGAGAGATAGCACTTGGCTGTAATTGCAAACGACTTTCAGGGGTCTGGTCTTTCTCAGTTGCTTCTATATCTATTTACATACTAATACCATTAATCTTTACAGTATGGCATCTTGAAATAAAAGAAAATCATATGATTAATGTTGAAAGTTAAAAAAAAAAAAAAAAAAAGTGTATCAACTATACACATGCTATACACAAATGGCTCTCGCTGAAATATTAATGGTACCGCTCCACCATTACTGACAATGTCTTGTTTCCCACATGTT
>BOPN01011084.1:0-2500 GCA_017312705.2 Penaeus japonicus
ATATATACACACACATCGCTTCATGGGTGTACAAAACAGATGGACGTCACGAATGATGTGTTAACCCATCTGTCGACACCATCTCGGAGTGGGGGATAACGAACCTTATTCTATCGCGGTCGTGAGTTATGTACACCCGTGAGGCGAGGTGTGTAGACGCCTGCGCGTAGGATCGACTCGGACAGTGGGTTACATCAAAATCTTGTCTAAGATTTCATTCTAACTCACGGCCGTGATATATATATCTATATATATACACATATATACATACATACATACATATATATATATATATATATATATATATATATATATATATATTTGTGTGTGTGTGTGTGTGTGTGTGTGTGTGTGAGAAAGATGGTAGAATGCAGTAACGCATTTTAATATATATACAAATTTTGCCTCCCTTACCAGGACTCGAACCTGCGCCGTAAGATTGTCAGGTACAGTGGTGAGACCGATCGGCTACTCGACCCGCTTAAAGAATTGTCCAACCAGAAGCCTTATGAGACGTCATGGGAATGACCTTTGTGCTCTTAGCAGAGAATTGATAGCGAAGTTGCACGGACAATTCCCGCGGGTGCTCGGCGGTAACGGAATCACAAATTCAAGTCCCAAATCAGGTTACCGAGGTTATATATATGTTTAGCGGGTCGAGTAGCCGATCGGTCTCACCACCGCGAGTTCGAGTCCCGTTCTGGGAGGTAAAATTTGTATATATATTAAAATGCGTTACTGCATTCTACCATCTTTCTCACATATATATAAGCTCCGTAACCTGATTTGGGACTTGTCCGTGAAACTTCGCTATCAGTGCTCTGCCAAGAACACATAGGTAATATATATATATATATATATATATATATATATATATATATATATATATATATATATTTGTGTGTGTGTGTGTGTGTCTGTGTGTGACAGATAGATAGATAGAGAGAGAGAGAGAGGGAGAAAGAGAGAGAAATCTACATTCATATACCTGAGTATGTACAGATGTACATGTGTACATGTGCCTGCCTCTGAGATTAGTATAAAATGTATATGTGTTTCTAAAGCGATAGAGAGATTGGTATATATGTGTAAAGTATGTAACATGTTTGTTATAATTGTTTACATGTATGTATGTGTTTGTGATCTATATCAACATAGTGCGAAAGCTTGTCTATGTTGCAATATACCAAAGTGGGAGAGGATAGACAAATAGATTAGTAAACACACAAAAAACAGTGCAATATTGTCCCATTGCTCATCGTGAATAACCTGAAAGCACTAATCACGATGCAATTTCTCTCTGACGAAATAACAACCGAGTGAGAGAGAGAGGGAGAGAAAGAAAGAGAGAGAGAGAGAGAGAGAGAGAGAGAGAGAGAGAGAGAGAGAGAGAGAGAGAGAGAGAGAGAGAAAGAGAGAGCATGCAATATTTTCTATGGACATAATGCGGCAATCAACATTCCCCCCCAAACCACAAACTGTCATGTGCATGACCCCAATTTTCAGACCGATGAACCTGCAACTTGCACAAAACATGCACATTAATTGAACACACTATTTGCTATAGTTCAACATGTACTGAAGGGAAAGTACATGGACTGTGTACTCTACTGCCGCATTGCTGTCTTACCAATGCATATATTGTTTCGGGTTTGCAATTACTCGCTCTGGATTGCAACGCTCGCTTGATTTTCAAAGAATTAATTGGTTTTCGGTGCAATTGCTGTTTGATTGATTTGCAAATTACTAGAGTTGTTCGAGGTGTGTATATATATATACACACATATATATCTTTTTTGTATATATATATATATATATATATATATATATATATATATATATATATATATATATATATATATATATATATATATATATATATATATATATTTATACATACACACACACACACACACACACACACAAACACACACACGAACACACACACACACTTATATATATATACATATATATATATATATATATATATATATATATATATATATATATATACTATATATATTTTATCATTGTTGTTATATCCATTATCAGTATTGCTATTATTATCATTATCATCATAATTTTCATTATTAGTACTGTTGTTATCATTATCATTATTGTGAACGATATTTTTTCTTTGTTTTCAGTATTGTCAATATCCCTATCAATATCCTTATCCTTATCATCATTATTGCTATCAATATTTCTTCATCATCATTGCTATTATCATTAACATCACCATTTTTCATCATCGTTATAATTACCAATAGAATCCTTATTATCATTGATATATCTATAAATTTCAATCAATTTTTTTATAGTTGTTATCATCATCATGACCATTATCATCATCATTTGTGTCAGTGACTGTTATTCAATATTCAATCTAACTGTTTTGGAATTAAATTTATTAAGAAGACTTACTCAAATGTATTCGTTCTATTAAACACTCATTGTATACATAATAATGTGTTAATCGGAAGCTAGTTGAGGACTAATT
>BOPN01011085.1:10000-18321 GCA_017312705.2 Penaeus japonicus
TCTCATCACTTTATTCTATTATCCTATCTCTCTCTATCTCTATGTCCCTCTCACTCTTTATCTCGTCTTCTCAATTCAGAATTTCCCCTCGCTACTCAATCACGGCTTTGTTTCTTTCTCGCTAGATGCATATCTCCCCTCTGTCCATTCTTCCCTTCGTCATCTCCTTAGCTCCTTCATTATCTCTCTATATATATGTATTTCTTTCTCTCTCTCTCTCACTCTCTCTCTCTCTCTCTCTCTCTCACTCTCTCTCTCTTTCTCTCTCTCTCGCTCTCTCTCGCTCGCTCACTCACTCACTCTCGCTCTCTCTATCTATCTATCAATATTTATCTATCTAACTCTCTCTCTTTCTCTCTCTGTATCTCTCTCTCTCTCTCTCTCTCTCTCTCTCTCTCTCTCTCTCTCTCTCTCTCTCTCTCTCTCTCTCTCTCTCTCTCTCTCTCTCTCTCTCTCTCTCTCTCTCTCTCTCTCTCTCTCTCTCTCTCTCCCTCTCCGTCTCTCTCTCCCTTCAGATTATCCTAATGTATTTATCTACGTTCGAGTTGGATAAACCTTTACTTGACAGATAAATGAAGGCAATTAAGATGCAAGCCGAACTTCTGGGAAGATAATGAGGAGGAGGACGAGTAAGATAATGACATGATATTAGTGAGTGATGGCGACATGAGGCGGACTGAAATGTGAAATTCATGAGGGATTTTAGTGCTGTGAATAATTACATATTAATATGATTTATATATCATGAGATCTCGTTATCCCGTGATGCTGGAAGTGATGAGGATGATTATGATTATATTTATGATATCATGAATAGCTTCACTGATGACGAAGATAGTAAAAATACTGATACAAGTGATAGCTATCGTTTTATCTTCACTTTCGTAATTATCATCACCATTATCATCATTGATGTTGTAGTAACTATCATTCTTATCGTTATCATTACTATTATCATTGTTATCATGTATGTTATTATTGTCATTCTTGTTATTACAACTATTATTATCATTATGACCATCATTATCATCATCACTTACATCATTATCATCATCACTACCAGTAGCAGCAACATCGTTTTCATCATTATTACTGCCAAGCTCTTGTCATAATGAACATTGCTGCCATTATCATCATCATTATCAAGATACTGATGATGAAGAGGCTATTAACAATAAATACGATAACAATGGCAATGATGATGATCATAACAATAAGGATTATAAGAACTATAGTTATATAGTAAGTTATAATAACAATAAATAATGATAATGATAATAATCATATATTTTTAAAAAATGATAAAAATGATGATGGTGATAATAATGATAACAATAATACTCACACATGCACAAACACACGTATTGTAAACAGGAAAAAATGTATCTATGAAAAATTGAATAATTCTGCGCATTTGCATAACCTGGAATATCCCGACGTATTTTTAAATTACATACACCTATACCGAATTCAGTAATATCATTTAATTGCCAAACTATTTCTATCGGTCAGTTTACATCTTTGTTTTATGTAAATATTAGTTTAAATGGCACCCTTCCTTCCCGTATTATTTTACTTACTCTTCCTCTTTCCCTTACCCTCTCAGCTCTTCCTTCCTCTTTTCCCTTTTCCTCCTACCCCTGCTTTACATTCCACTTCCCCTCCACATTTTCTCTCCCGTCCCCCTCCTCTTTCCCTCTTCCTTCCCTCCTTTTTTCCCATTCCCTCCCACCGCTTCCTCCCCTTCTCTTCCCCTCCACTTATGTTCTTCGTTCCTCCCTCCACCTCCTTCCAATACCTCCCCCCTTTTCCAGTCCGTTTCCTTCCCTCCCCCTCCTCTTTCCCTCCATTTTTCTTCTTCTATTCCCCTCTCTCCCCCCCCCCCCCTTCTTTCCCTGCTCCAACTCTTCTCTCCATTTTCTCCTTTCCTTCCCATCCCTTCCTCCCATTCCTCTTTCCCTCCACATTTACTCTTACACTATCTTTCCCTTTTCCTCTCACCACTCCTCTTTTACCTCCTCCCCCCCCCCTCCACCTCTTTCCAGTCCCTCCCCTCCCTCTATCCAGTCCCCCCTCCGCCCCCTCCATCCCCCCCCCCGCCCCCTCCTCTTTCCAGCCCACCCCCCACCTCCCGCTCCCTCAAAGCCTCCAGAAAACCAGGAAAGCAAAAGGACCT
Organism: Penaeus japonicus; assembly: GCA_017312705.2. Classification (NCBI taxonomy): domain Eukaryota; kingdom Metazoa; phylum Arthropoda; class Malacostraca; order Decapoda; family Penaeidae; genus Penaeus; species Penaeus japonicus. Next base: position 12,177 of record BOPN01011085.1, read on the forward strand.
CCATGAATATATCTGAAAAGCCTGAGGCGGTATCGTTGTAGTTCCCATGACTCCGAAAAGACATGAGAAATCTTGGAAAGGATGTGGATGTCTCTTATTTCTTCTTTTTTTTCTTTTTTCTTTTTACCCTTGGTTCCCCTCCCCCCTTCAATTGTTGGATTTTTTTTTTTTGGGGGGGGGGGATAGGGGGAGGTGGGTCGGGTTGGGAGGATGATGATGACTTTTTTTCTGTCTATAGTCTCTTTAATTTTTTTCTCACATTAGTTTATTTTTTTTGGGGGGGAGGGGGAGGGGGAGGGGGGAAGAAGAAGAGAGAGAGAGAGAGAGAAACAGAAAAGAAAGAGAGAGAGAGAGAGAAACAGAAAAGAGAGAGAGAGACAATGAAAGAAACAATGAGAGAGGGACAAAGAAAGGAACAGAAAGAAAAAAAAAAGATAAGTAACTAAATCGAGAAAATAAGAAAGAGAAAGAAAGAAAGAATAATGAAAAAAAAGAAAAATACCCCTCTGTTTCCTCCCCCTTCTCCCCTCACAACAAGGAAACCCTTCCCTCAAAAATACACCTTTTCATATACACAAAAAAATATTATTGTTATACCTAAATCCACTTTTCATTTTTGGTTCTCCATGTTCGCTCTTGCCAATCTTGTCTTTCTTGTTAAGTGTTTTGTTACTTTTGTATTCTCTCCTTTTATCTTCTCTCTTTCTCTTTTTCTTTCTTTCTTTCTCTCTCTATCTCTCCTTTTTCTTCTCCTACTCCCTCTTGCAAGTGACAATAGTCTCCAAAATAATGATAATGATAATAATGATAATAATAATAATGATATTTTTAATAATGATAATGATAAGTGATATCAATTATGATAAGGATAATAGTGATAATAATAGTAATGACAACAATATTAATAATATAAATGTTGGTAATGATAACAATGACAATGATAATAATGATAATAATGATAATGATAAAAATAACAATAATAATGCTAATGACAATGAAGGGAACGATGACAATAATAACAATGATAATGATCATAATGATAATAAAATCCCTAAACTATTGAATAATCCCAAGCTATTATTCTCCGTGACGTCATTCAGTTGGCCAGATAGGATAATGATTATTATAATGATGAAAGATAATGATGATATATTATACGCGAAGGTGACATGGTAATACCTGTAGTAAATTACTATGAGAGTGGAAAGGGAAACAGAAATTAGGATAAGGGTACATTGACAAAATTATTGATAATGGTGGCGGTTGAAATTATACGTCATTTATAAGATTATTATTGTCTGCTATTATCCATGTTTTTTGTCATGGAAATTACTCTTGTCTTTATTGATATTAGTATTAGTATTATGATTATTGACAGTAGCGGTAGTATTTTTATCACTAATACTGTTATCAATATTATTATCCTTATTATCATTATCACTGTCATTATTTATCATTTGAATCATTATTGTTGTTGTTATAGTTATCATCATCATTATTATCATTATCATTACTATCATTATTTTCAATGATGATTATAATCATTACCGTCGCTATCATTATCGTTATCTTTATCATTGTCATTATCATTATCACTGTTATCACTACCATTATCAGTATTGATATGAGCATTAGCATTATAATTAACATTAACATTATCATCATTATCAACATCATTATCATTATGATCATCATTATCACCATCAATATCATTATTATCCTCATTAATATCATTGACGTCGCTCTGTTAATGTCGTTGTTGATGTTGTAATTATCATTATCACTATTATCCATCTTGTTTACATTGTCATTAAAAACACTACCTTTACCATTATTTTCATAATTGTTATCATATATCACTGACATTTCCTCTTTTGTTATAGTTTTTAAAGAGAAGATGAGAAGAAACTAAAGAGGAAGAAGAATATTAGGATGAAGAAGAGAAAGAAGATTAAGAAGAAGAAAAGGAAAAGGAAGAAAAAGAAATACAAGAGGGAAGAGAAGATTGAGAAAAGAAAGAAGAAGAATGTGAAAAGAAGATTCAAAAGGTTAAAACGAGGAAGAAAATAAGAAAAAAAATAAGAAAAAAAGATTCAGAAGAATAAGCTGAAGATGGAGAAGACGGAAAAGAAGAAGAAGAAAGTTAGAATGATGATGATGGAGACGAGGAAGATAAAGAAGAAGAAAAGAGAAAAGAAAAGGGAAAGGAAATCTTGAATATCGAAAAAGATAAGAGAAGAAAGGAGAATATCTTGACGATTGAAATTCTCGGCGATTGCAAAGATGATGACAGCATTTACGAACAGAGATAAGAGCTGATAGAAAAGATAAAAGCCGGAGATAAACGTAGAGGATAATGATGTGCGGGAGAGAGACAAAGAGACGCGATTGTGATGTTTATCAGATCTCAATCGTCGGATATTTTTGGAGATCGGAAATGAAAGGAAAATATTTTTTTTAAAAATCATCAAATATGGCAACATTCCTTTGTCGACTATGACTTCATTATCCTATAATCCGCCAGGTAATGATAATGGTGATAATAGTGATAATGATAATGATAGTAATGATAATGATGGTAATTATCATTATGCTAATAATGCTCATAACAATGGCAATAATGATAATAACAATCACATTAACAAAAATAATGATAATAATAATCATGAAAATGAAAATGATGACAATAATACTAGTAATAACAACAATAATAACCATCATAATAACGATATGAACGATACAATAAAAGTAATCACAATGATAGGTAAAACATATCCATGCTTCGGCCTAAGGGTTCATAATATATTATTGACTTAGTACGTCGAGTTACCCTTTGAATTCCACGAAATATTCTTAATAATTCCTGCAACCTTTATGTCCAGACTCTCCATACACAAGGTATTAGCTCAGTTATCTTGACAAGTTGAGTCTTTCATACGCATTTTCTTGGTACATCTTGGCTTGGTTATCTTAACAAGTTGAGACATTTTATACATCATCTGGCTTGTTGTTGGCTTGGTTAACTTAAGAAGTTGAGACCTGCATAGATACTCGGGCTTGTTCTTGGCTTGGTTATCTGCGTGAGGCTACTATGAAGGAGAAATGAGGTCTACATATTTTCCTGATACTAAGAATATGAATATGGACAAAGTTTGTAATGTTACGAATATTGATAAGAATTATGATAATAATAATAATGATAAAATGATAATTATGATAAAAATAATGATAATAATAATAATGATAATGATGATGATAATAATAATAATAACAATACTTATAACAATAATAATAATGATAATAATAATAAAAGTAATAATAATAAAAGTAATAATGATAATAATAATAATGACAATAATAATGATAATAATAATAATAATAATGCTGATGATAATGTTCATTAGGAGGAGGATAACTATAACATTAGTAATTGCCGCAATAGTTGTAATAATGATAATGATGATAATAAGGATACTGATGCTGATAATGATAATAATAATAATAATAATAATAGTAATAATGACAATAATAATAATGATAATAATAATAATAGGAGGATTATGATAATCATAATGGTAATAATTAAAATGAAAAATAGCAAGTATATTTGTTCTAAATATTCTTGTTCTCGTTTGGTCACTTCACACCTCTCCCTATTCCGTGGTCATTCATGTGTTTACATTACATCACTATAAACAAAAATAAACTTTACAGCACATAAATTGCTTCAGTAAACTTCAGTCTCAACTACCTACCGTTCAGATATTTACCGCATGTGAAAGTAATACAATGCTCTAAACAAGTGCTAAAGTGTCATATATCTAAGCAGTTATTATCCCTTGTTATCTATAAGTATCAAGTGGTGGGGGGATATCTGTAGAACTGTTAATTCTACCTATATAAGTCATCCGTATTTCTATATATAGTATCTAAAACGATGTACAATAATCGAGTGTCTTTTAAGGACCATTATGATAATCAATTATAAGTGACCATATATTTGTCTTGTGAAATGTGGTGGTCTTTGTGTGACCTTCAAATATAGGCTTCTTGCCTTTACGTGCATCCTTGGCACGGGCTCTTTGTTCTCACCTAGTGTGGTATTGCATGGTTGTCATTGCATTTAGCTTTTCAACCCCTAGTTGCATGACTGATAGACTTGCAATATCTGGTAGTGAAATCATTAGTCTTCTCTTTAGACTCTTGAAAATTCCTGTTTTATTATCTATTCTTATTTTATCTTAGCTTAGATATGAATTTATTTCCAGTACGAGTACAAACAATCAGCAAAACATCTTTCTCAAATAAGTCTCATGCAAAGTCCAAGCGCCATAACGCAGCATTCCTCTCACGCATAGTATGATGTTAGTCAATCCGCCTGACCAACGCCCGTGTCTGGTCGTCATAGGCATTACCCAAGTGCCGAAACAGTTTAACAATCTTTTCTTAATTCGTTTTCCCTCTTAATTTCCTGTTTTGTTTTGTTTGTTTTTCCGTTCCTCTTTTATTTCCATCTAAGATATCCTTCTCCAATGGCCCTTTCCCTCCTCCTCCCCCTTTCGTCTTCCCCCTCCCCTTTAAGCCTCCAAGGATACCCACGAACACGACACGGCCCAGATAAATCAATTACCAGTAACCTTGCTTACAGTACCACTTACAATATTCATCTTCCTCCTCGATCAATACCCCATCTTTCACCCCTTAGGGTATGGGGGCAGGAGGCAGGGATGGGGCTAAAGGAGGGGAGGGTCCCATAGAACAGGAGAGTAGGGAAAGAGAAGGGGATACAGTCCGTGTGTTAGCCTGTGTTAAGACTGGGTGTTAAGGGGAAGTCCCAGCCTCGCCAACTGTTGAAGGGGCACACCAACTAGAGCGGGTTGCCTCCCTCCCTCTCCACAGGTTGGGGGAGAACAGTCTTTGAGATCCTCTTTCATCTCCTTTCTTGACCCTTTCCTCTTTCTCTTGCATAAGCTCCCCCCTCCCCATCCTCAACCCCGACTTGTTTTTTTCCTCGTGATGATGTATTTCAAATGATTATCGCTAAACGCCCCGGCCACTGTTTGCTTTACAAGTCTTGGTTAATATAGTAATCAAATTAGCAAACTCTCCGTTCGTTTTAAGTGGACGCAATAATTAGAGGCGCGAACTCAAAGGTGAAGTGGAGCTCCTAGAGTCTATCAGGGTTTTTATTGGTAATTATACATAATTAAGTTACGCGCGAACTCTCATCCTTACCATCGTCCGAGGACTGTCAGGTTCCTGGCCTCTTTTTGAAAAAGAAACATTGGTTCCTCTCCTTACCTGTGAATGATGACGTTTACACTGCCACAGGAGACACACTCTGGCCGCGAGAGGGCCACAGTCCAAACGGCGCCTTGAAATCTTGGTCCTGCGAGAGGCGAAACCAGCGGACTGTTTGGGCGGCCGGGGGAGACACTGAAGCAAGGTTGGCAGGCGACCTAGCCTATTCCCTGTGACTTATTAACATCTGGAACACCCAAGCTAGTGAGAAATTGTAAAAAGGTGGTGTTTCACCCAGAGGGAGTTTTGGCTGCGCCTGGGGCATGGAACTCGCAGGATGTGGGTTCTATCTCAATCTGCCAATCACAGAAAGAAGGAGAGGCAGGGAGGCGTGCGTCCGCTCCAACCACCTTCCCACACACTTATGACGCTCGGGATGCTCGCCGACCCCATCAACAACCAACATAGAAAACGAGTCGCAAGAGAAAACGGATTCTCGAGAAAATGGTAATAGTATTCTATGAACTTTTGGTTCGACTGAAAAAGATGCAATACAGTTATGTAATCACTGTGGGAACACACAACTTACCTATCAACCTTCAGATTTACGTACTTCTTTATGCTTTTTAATACCAAATCGTGATAGCCGTGCATGAAAGCTTATTCCCGGTGGATCGATATTTCAGGTGAGTGAACTATGTGAAAGTTAAATATGGCTGTGATAACGCGTAGATTTTTCTTTCATCCAAAGGATGAGTTCATTCATTAAAACGGCAATGAACGAAGTGCGTGTGCTTGCTTTCAAACGAACTCACACACACATACATATATACTTATAATCAACAACACGGACAAACACACTTACAAAAGAACACACAGCAACCCATATATATATATAAATATA
>BOPN01011087.1:2500-5000 GCA_017312705.2 Penaeus japonicus
CAAGCTTTAGAACTTCAGCTTGGTGAGTATGCCCCTATCAAGCTTTAGAACTTCAGCTTGGTTAGTATGCCCCTATCAAGCTTTAGAACTTCAGCTTGGTGAGTATGCCCCTATCAAGCTTTAGAACTTCAGCTTGGTTAGTATGCCCCTATCAAGCTTTAGAACTTCAGCTTGGTGAGTATGCCCCTATCAAGCTTTAGAACTTCAGCTTGGTTAGTATGCCCCTATCAAGCTTTAGAACTTCAGCTTGGTGAGTATGCCCCTATCAAGCTTTAGAACTTCAGCTTGGTTAGTATGCCCCTATCAAGCTTTAGAACTTCAGCTTGGTGAGTATGCCCCTATCAAGCTTTAGAACTTCAGCTTGGTTAGTATGCCCCTATCAAGCTTTAGAACTTCAGCTTGGTGAGTATGCCCCTATCAAGCTTTAGAACTTCAGCTTGGTTAGTATGCCCCTATCAAGCTTTAGAACTTCAGCTTGGTGAGTATGCCCCTATCAAGCTTTAGAACTTCAGCTTGGTTAGTATGCCCCTATCAAGCTTTAGAACTTCAGCTTGGTGAGTATGCCCCTATCAAGCTTTAGAACTTCAGCTTGGTTAGTATGCCCCTATCAAGCTTTAGAACTTCAGCTTGGTGAGTATGCCCCTATCAAGCTTTAGAACTTCAGCTTGGTTAGTATGCCCCTATCAAGCTTTAGAACTTCAGCTTGGTGAGTATGCCCCTATCAAGCTTTAGAACTTCAGCTTGGTTAGTATGCCCCTATCAAGCTTTAGAACTTCAGCTTGGTGAGTATGCCCCTATCAAGCTTTAGAACTTCAGCTTGGTTAGTATGCCCCTATCAAGCTTTAGAACTTCAGCTTGGTGAGTATGCCCCTATCAAGCTTTAGAACTTCAGCTTGGTTAGTATGCCCCTATCAAGCTTTAGAACTTCAGCTTGGTGAGTATGCCCCTATCAAGCTTTAGAACTTCAGCTTGGTTAGTATGCCCCTATCAAGCTTTAGAACTTCAGCTTGGTGAGTATGCCCCTATCAAGCTTTAGAACTTCAGCTTGGTTAGTATGCCCCTATCAAGCTTTAGAACTTCAGCTTGGTGAGTATGCCCCTATCAAGCTTTAGAACTTCAGCTTGGTGATTATACCCCTATCAAGCTTTAGAAATTAAGCTTGGTGTTTTTCTTCGTCAACTTCAAGAATCGTCAGTCTGGTGTTACTTCGGGTATTTCTGTTGAACATTACATTCTGTTTTCCCATCTGTATACGTTTTGCCATGTCAATTTTACAGCTTTCTCTACTGAGTTGATTGCACACGTCTTGTAAATCCTCCACTGATTCTGAATTGAGATTATATCGTCCACTTGTCTTCGATTGATTGAGTGTTCCTTATTTATATCTATTACTCCTTTTCCTCAATGTACTTGGGGAAAATGAGAATTTTTTTTTTTTTTTCTTTTTTTTTTTTTAGATATTGTACCTCTTTGTTTCATTCACTTCGTATCTTAATACATTCTCAATGATACCGTTCCATTTGTGTTGAAATTCCTGTTCGCTCATTGAATTTAGAATTGCTTCATGATCTATTAAGTTGAAAGCTTTTTGGTCGATTGAATCCAGGGATTTTTTTGATAAGCTGCTTCATGGTATGCAAACGATCTTCGGTTGAACATCCATTTTTGAAACTTGCTTGTTCACGCGATTGCTTTTTTTTTTTCTTTTCTTGATTCTAGAATTCTAGTCTATTTGTAAGCATTTTAGCAAGCAGTTTATTTATTCCTTTTTGATAATAAGCTGATAGATATTGAATTGTTTTTGGTCACCTTTTTTGGGTTGTGATTTTTTATTCATTAAACCATCGTTTGGTAGTTTGGTTTTTGTATATACACAGCGCAAATAAATGGATCATTTTTTATGAACCTCTTTTCCTGAATCTTTTAACAGACCTACTGATATGCTCTCATTTCCTCGGCATTCTATCCTTTCTAACTTTTAAGAGTATAGACTATTTTCTTTGGTGTCTTTTATGATGCTTATTTTTTCTCTCTTTCTCTTTTTCATCTTTCTGATCTAGCTAACTCCTTTTCTATCCCACCTCTCTCTCTGTCTCACTCTTTCTCTCTCTCTCTCTCTCTCTCTCTCTATGTCTCTCTCCTTCTCTCTCTCTCTCTCTCTCTCTCCTTCCCCACCTTTCTCTCTCTCCTACATTACCTCTCTCTCTCTTTCTCTCTCCCTTTCTCTCTCTCTCTCTCTTTCTCTCTCTCTCCACCCCCCCCCCCTCTCTCTCTCTCTTTCTCCCTTTCTCTCTCTCTCTCTCTCTCTCTCTCTCCTTCCCCTCCTCTTCTTCTTCCTTTCTTCTCTTCTTCTCTCTCTCCACCTCTCTCTCTCTTTCCTCTTTCTTCTTCTTCTTCTTCTTCTTCTCTCTCTCTCTCCACCTTCTCTCTCCTCTCTCCTACATTACCTTTCCTTCTCTTCTCTTTCTCTCCCCCTTCTCTCTCCTTCTTTTCTCTTCTT
>BOPN01011088.1:0-2500 GCA_017312705.2 Penaeus japonicus
ATATATATACATATATATATATATACATACATACATATATATATATATATATATATATATATATATATATATATATATAGAGAGAGAGAGAGAGAGAGAGAGAGAGAGAGAGAGAGAGAGAGACAGAAAGAAAGAGAGACGAGAGTGATTAATAATTAGCAATGAAAAAACACATCAAAGTTATCACGTCCCATAAATTCACTTTTACGACACAATTAAAAATCGGAATCAATTTCAAACGCTGCCAACCACTCGTTCCCATAGAGCAGCCGTCAACCCACTTTCAACACCAGATGGCAGGATTCATAATAATGGCAATAATTATAATAATAATAATAATAATAATAATAATAATAGCAATAATTATAATAATATCAATAATCATAGCAATGAAATTAATATTACTACTGCTACTACTACTAATAATAATAATAATGATAACGTTGCAAATAATGACGATAATAATATACCATATAATAATAAGGAAAACCACAAATTACAATAGCAATACTATGACATCAAAATCAACAAAAATGATCAACAATAACAACGAAAAAAATCAATAACATGATAAATGACACCACCAAAATTGGCAACGAAAAAGACAACAACAACAAGAATGACGACAACAACAACACAACGAGCCAGCCAGCCACCAGACACCACGCGAGACATCAATACCACATCAATAACATCAATAACATCAATAACAGCTCATCAGCTCAGAGCCCTTCCCCCAAATGCATCTCCACCAAGACCTCTCGAAGCCACCTGCGCCTCCTCATGACACCTTATGACAGGCACAGCGAATGCCATGAGTCATGCACGAGTCGCAAGTGACGGATGCCTCATGACTCACGCCTTCTTCGTTATATTTGGTATGTTTTTTTGTTTTGTTTTTCGCGTGAGTCAGGGCGAAAAGCCATCGGTCTGTAGGGAGTGTGATGACACTAACAACGGAGGCTGGGTTTGTTTATAATGGTGGTGATGGTGATGGTGATGATGGGAAGGTGGGGAGGGGAGATGGTGGTTCGTGGTGGTGGTTGGTGGTGGTGGTTGTGGCGCGGGTTGGGGTGGTGGTGGTGGGTGGATCGTGGTGGGGGTGGGGGTGGTGGTGGTGGTGGGGGTGGGTGGGTGGGTTTGCTGGTGATGAAGATGAAGATGATAAAGAGGAGGAAGAATTAAAAGATGGAGAGCAAGAAGGATAACAGGAAAAAAAAAAGAACACAAAGAAAAGAAAAAAAAAACACAAAAAAAACAAGACCCAACCGAGAACTAAAAATCAAGACGCTGGGAATTCAAGTCATCAGGATCGACGCTCCCCCGTACCCCCTACCCCCTATACCCCTATACCCATGCCCCCCAATCCCCTAGCTTGGTGAAGACGCCCCTTGATCCCCTCCATTCCAACTCCCTGCCCCCCTGCCCCTTCCCCTTCCCCCCTCCACTACCTGCCCCTTCCCTCCTCCCCTACCTGCCCCCTCCCCCTCCCCTACCTGCCACTCCCCCCCTCCCCTACCTGCCCCTTCCCTCCTCCCCTACCTGCCCCCTGCCCCTCCCCTCCCTCCCCCTCCCCCTCCCCGCCCCCAAAAGCCGCTGTAATTCCTTCCGGGAACGAACGAAGAGAGAATCTTAATCTTGGAAGAAGGCGCTGACGAGGCCTCGAATGGGCGGGACGGGAATGGGCGGGAATGGATGAGAATAGTGATAGATAAGAGTTGATAGATAGGATAGTGACAGATAGGGAGGATGGATAAGATATATAGATAGATAGATAGATGGAACGGGTGGATAAGTTTCAATCCATTTCGTGTAGTTGTATTTTTTTTATTAATATTATTTTGTAGTCATTTATTCTACCTACGTTTACTGAGTTTCTAATAATGATAATAATGATAATCATAATGATAATGATAATGATAATGATAATAACAATAATAATAATAAAATTATAATTATAACGACCACAAAAAATCGTAGGGAGTGGGAGAGGGGGGAGGAGAGAAGCAAGAGATGGAGAGAGAGAATTGGAGGAGGAGGGAAGACGTAAGAGGGGAAAAGAAGAAGAGGGGAATAGGAGAAGGGGAAAAAAAGGAAGGGGGAGAAGAAATGAGAGGAGGGGGGGAGGAGTAGGAGGAGTAGGAAACATCCATAAACATCCAAGCAATATTAAGAGACACCTTCAAGCTATGTCCTTTTGTTTAAAAAAAAATGGATGGGAATAGAAATTTAAAAATAGATCATTCAATTAACATTATCGATCATATCTAAAAGATTAAATACATATAATTCAAAGTTAAAAGGGCGATTAATACTTTTTTATCTCTACTCGATGACCTATACTGCCCTTTGTTCTGTGCTATTACTGGCCTTTGGTATTTGCTGTTATCTAGCATTACGCTTTTGTTCTTTGTTATTGGATTTGTTCACTGTTATCACTGTTCGCGGATTCTCTGGCGTTTAATTCGTTTCGTTAATCAGTTAGTTTCGCTCACGACTC
>BOPN01011088.1:7500-10000 GCA_017312705.2 Penaeus japonicus
TTACATGTGTAGAATGTTACTCTTTTTTTATTTATTTCTTTTCTCTCTTTGTGTTACCTATTTGTGTTCAAAAGACCCTTGCGGGATGTTAATGCTATCCACGTCAGAGTGAATTGCAAAACAAATCCCAGTACACCTTTCTCAGCTCGTGTTTAAGTGCTACTTGGGTTCTCGGGTCATGCACGTTCTCCTTCAACTTATTCTCTCTTACTTATGTAAATATAAATATGTATCTAGCGTTACATGAATAGACAGACAAAGACATAGACCTAGATTAAGACCAATATGAACATACAACGATAGAAATAATCATACCCACAGGCAGACAAACAGCTACACATTCAAAAATGAGAAACTCGCAAATACACAAACACATGCATTGTATACAAAAGAACACAAACACACAACAATACATACAAACACACAAGCACACACATAACACATAACCTCTCAGCACGCTCCACCTCCTCCCACCCCCCGTCTTGCCTTCGCCCTCACTCGATTTCCATCTTTATATCAACCCACCCACCCTCAATCCTTCCCCCTCCCCCCCTACCCCCGCAGCCTACGCCCCCCCCCCCCTCCCACACACACACAGACGCTCACGTAGGTCACGTCTCAACCCCCTCCTCTCTCCGAACCCCCAACCCACCCCTATCCCCCTACTAACCTTACCCCGTCTGACCCCATCCACCCACCCGCAACCCCTCCCACCTATCCACCTACTATATCACTCCCATCCCCATCCCCACCCCCACCCCCACCCCCACCCCACGCAGGGTTCACTTGACCATCCCGGACGAACCAGTGACACGGCCGCCGTCGCGACCTGACAAGGGGAGACCCTCGAGATTCTTGTCGGAGGCTACGAAGAGGCAGACAGGCGCACTAACGGGGAGGCCGTGGTAACAGGGGCTAGATCAAGGACAATGGGAGGGAGGGAGGGAGGGAGGGAGGGAAGGAAGGAGGGAGGATAGGAAGGAGGAAGGAGGCGGGGGGGATGGAGGGAGGGAGGGGAAGGAGGGAGGGTAGGAAGGTGGAAGAAGGCGAGAGGGGAAGGAGGGAAGGAGGGAGGGAGGGAGGTAGGAAAGGGGGAATGAAAGGAGGAAAGGACGGAGAGAAGAAGGGCGGGAGGCCGGGCAGTCAAGACGACCCCACTGGCAAAGGATGGGGGTACTCTTCGAGGCGTCGACGTGTCTTTCAGGGGCGACGAGGAGTCTCTCACGGACGCCGCGCCAGACGTCGATCCGTCTACCACAGACGGTGCAGAAGGCCTCGAAACCTCTCTCTCAAAGATGTCAAGTAAGACGTCGCTATGTCTCTCACAGACGTCGAGGAATGCATCGACGTGCCTCTCGCGGGTGCCACTGTCTCTCTCAGACGCGTCGAAAATGACGTTCGACGTCGGCTTAAGGCATCGACGTGGTCCTCTGAGACGTCGACAGCCTCTTCGAGATGTCGACGTTTAATCAGAGATGACGTCATGGCGCCGGTGAGTTAATGAAAGAGAGATGCCTTTCAAGACGTCGGTAGAAGGAGAGAAAAGGGAAAGAAGGAAAGAAATAGGAAAGGAGGAACAGCAAGAAAGCAGAGGAGAAGAAGGAAACAGCAGGAACAATGTAAAAGCAAAGGAGGAGGAGGAGAAGAAGAAAAAGTAAACAGCAGGAACAATGAAAAGGCAGAGGAGGGGGAGGAGGAGGAGGAGAGGAAAAAGAGAGAGAGAAAAAAAGAGAAGAAACAAGAAAAAGAAAAGACGCATATAAATGGGAAAAAAAAAGTCACTCTAGAATCCAGGTGGCTCAGAGGCCAGCCTGGAGACGAAACCAAAAGCTGAAGGAAAAAAAAAATGCAATGACAAGAAGGCATCCTTGACAGACTCTCCCATTGTGATGTTGCAAGTGTACTGCAGATATGCAAATGTGTGTGTGTGTGTGTGTGTGTGTGTGTGTGTGTGTGTGTGTGTGTGTGTGTGTGTGTGTGTGTGTGTGTGTGTGTGTGTGTGTGTGTGTGTGTGTGTGTGTGTGTGTGTGTGTGTGTGGGTGTGTGTGTGTATGTGTGTGTGTGTGTGTGTGTGTGTGTGTGTGTGTGTGTGTGTGTGTGTGTGTTGTGTGTGTGTGTTGTGTGTGTGTGTTGTGTGTGTGTGTGTTGTGTGTGTGTGTTATGTGTGTCTGTGTGTGTATGAGAGATTGTGAGTCTGTATAACTCTTTCTATACTAGTTTAATTCACCATCTACCGTGCCTCCCTAATCTATCTACCTACCCCCCCCCCCCCAACATCTCATAAACAACAGAAAACATAAAGCCCCCCCCCCCCCTCCCACCTCATGCCTCTCCCTCATGCCCCGTTTTGTGGCCAGGTCAAAGCGGCTGACCAGTTTCTCGGGGGACAATGGAACTCTTTGAGTGACACGGGTGGGGTGGGGAGGATGTGGGGAGGAGGGGAGGAGGGGGGGAGGAGAGGATGGGGAGGACGGGGGGAGGAGGAGGGGAGGAGGAGGGG
>BOPN01011088.1:15000-18302 GCA_017312705.2 Penaeus japonicus
AGGATCATTGAAAGAGATATGTGTATATGGGAGGGGGAGGGGGAGAGTGGAGGGGGGAGTGGAGGAGGAGTGGAGGGGGGAGGGGGGGGGGGGGGGGGAGGGGGAAGGTTAAGGATAAGGGGAAAAGGAAGAAGGGGAAGAGGAAAAAGGAGAGGGAAAGGAGGAATAGATAAGAAGCAGGGGTGAGACAGGCAGGGAGGATAGAGAGAAAGAGGGGGGGGGAGTGGATACGAAGGAAAGAGAAAGGGGAAAAGGGAGAGGCGGAGGAGAGGGGCAAGGGGGAAGACGGAAGAGGAGGGGGGAAAGGGGAAGACGAAGGAGGAGGAGGGGGGGGGAAGGGGAAGACGGAGGAAGAGGAGAAGGAGAGGGGAAAAGGGGAAGACAAGAGGAGGAGGGGGGAAAGAGAAAGACAAGAGGAGGAGGGGGGAAAGGGGAAGACGGAGGAGGAAGGGGGAAAAGGGGAAGACGGAGGAGGAAGGGGGAAAAGGGGAAGACGGAGGAGGAAGGGGGAAAAGGGGAAGACGGAGGAGGAGGGGGAAAAGGGGAAGACGGAGGAGGAGGAGGGGCGAAGGGTATGACGGAAGAGCAGGGGGAGGGAAAGGGCATGACGGAAGAGAGGGGAAAGGGGGAAAAGATAGGGGGAGCATAAAAAGGGAAGACAGGATAGTATATCACGAACGCCAAAAGACATCTAATGACCAACCGTTACCTTACAATAACGCCCTCAATTAATGATCATAATAACCAAGATTAGGCGAGGGAGGTGCGGGGATAGTGATGAATACGTTAGGAGCAAATGCCCTTCAATGATCAATCCTTCCCTTCAACTGTCAACTTATTTTCCAGGCGAGAGGAGATCGTTCTATCGCGTTTCAACTAACCTAGCTAGCTAGCACTGACGCCGCTGGCCATGCTGATGAATACGTTATTTCCAGCGTTCGTGATGACCTTGACTGGTGATGAGATTCGATGATCCGAGTGAGGTTGTGATGACACTGCACTATCTATCGTTTCTTTGTCGAGTTGTGTTATGTGACTTATGGTGAAAAATATGGCCTACGTGTCACCATAACATATATATATACAGTCCTTGTTATGAGTGTCACCACAGTATGTGTCGTTTCACGGACGCATGTAAACATCTAAGTTTGTTAGCCATGAGTCTTTCGGTGTACGTTAAGTAGCTGTTACTGCATTAATACAACTTTCATACAGTATCACTCTTGACGCCATAATTACGTTGCAATAACACGCTGAATTATAATGTGCAACTATAGGTGACAAATATACGTCGTCTGTTAGTATGCTAGAATGATGAAATGTAAACCAGCCTTGAGTGTGTTTCAGAGTGTAAATCATTATGCAACTTTGATAACTTTGATAAAATGTAAGATAAGCCAAGCGAGGAGAGAAAAACCTCAATATTTCCTTTCAAAACAAAAATGCTTCTGCGATAACATTATAACGATAAAATTAAAAGAGAGAGAGAGAGAGAGAGAGAGAGAGAGAGAGAGAGAGAGAGAGAGAGAGAGAGAGAGAGAGAGAGAGAGAGAGAGAGAGAGAGAGAGAAACACGTTTGTCAAATATAATATGCGCGACAAAAATAACAGCGACAGAAAGAGAGAGGAACAAAGAAAAACACAATAATAAAAAAACAACAACAAAGAAAGCACTCACGAGAAACCGACAAACAAGAACGATAAAGACAGAGAGAAAATAAGAAGCAAAGAAAAGCCCCACCACCTCAGTGCCAGCGGAGGACGAGTGGTAAGGTGGCACTTGGCACTCTCTAACACATTCTCCTCCATTTTTCTGTACTAGCCCCCTTATTCCTGACGAATTTCTCCTTCGTATCGCCGTTGGAAATGATTCCCCCTCCGCTGCCAACAGCCCACAGGACTTACCGGTGTGATGAGCGCCGCAGTGAGGCAAAGAGCCAGACATAACGAAAGGTTCCATCTCACAGTCGATGGAGGCGGGTCCATGTTGGTAGCAGCTGATCACCCCCGATCTCTCCTTTCACAGTACTTCCCCGTTCTCGATTATATCCCTAGGTCATCTACACTTACGCTAGGCTTGTTTCTTGCCTAGAACAACGAGTCTTTGTTTGCTTTCGCGAGCCAAAGGAACGATTTTTACACCGGAGCCAAAACGCAACTCCGTCCTCTCTCGTCGGTGGCGCGAGCAACACTGGCTGCGCGTGCGGCGTGACGTCATATTTACGTCATTCCCGCCGCAGTTGCCAATTATAGCAAAATTCGGGGCATTTTGTGCTTTAAACACACACACGTTTTCTCATCTATATAAACCGAGTTAAAGCCAACGGTAATTCCTCTTTATACCAAACACTTTCAACTATTTTGGGTTCTCCTCTCCTTTCCCACTCTTTTAATTCCCATCATCTATTCGGCGTAATTACGACGAGCCCATATAAAAACGAAAAAAAACGTACATGTAAACTTCATTTTCTCCTCGAAACGGGTGACTCATTGAGCGATAAAGACCGGAAGAGAAGCTATTTCTTTTTAACGGATGCTACTTCTCTCTAACATATATGTTGATGAAACTGGCAAAGATGAGTATATATAATAACATTGAGTATAATCAGCGTAAATTTATAATCCGAATTTCACGAACTTCAATAATATTTTTGAAATGCATATAGACCGCATTATATAACAAGCCGCAGTTTTGGGGTAACTGATGAAGAAAATGTAACCCTGCTCATTAGTAACAATGATTTTGATTAATAAAGAGAGTGAATAGATCTCCTAGACTTTTAGTAAAGTCAAATTATCGTACATCAGGCAGATACACTTCTATTTGCAATCTTCGCATTGTCAACAACAGGAAATCCTAGGTAATATTTGCAATAGATCAACACCCATTAAATGCTCCCGCATATAATACGATCATTAATTACATAAGACAATGACACAAAAACAGCTAATTTCATATCTACAGCGTACCTAGTGACATGAAAAACAAAACTCAAAAGTTTCAAGAGAAAATAATAGAATGACGTAAATATGACGCCACTTTTATTTGCACATCTTCGCGTTATCAACATTAGGTAATCCAAGGCAATATTAGCAATAGATCAACGCGCTCCATATGCTCCCGCTTAATTGAGCTCGAGGAAAATCTTTGAAATAATTAATTACGTAAGACATTGGCACAAAAGCGGCTGATTTCATATCTACAGCTTACCTACAAATGGCCATACATTCTGAAGAGTGTGTGTATGTATGTATATACATACATACATTTGCAATCACACACACACACACACACACATATAT
>BOPN01011089.1:15000-18295 GCA_017312705.2 Penaeus japonicus
CAACGCAATAACGGTTTTGAATCTTATTTTTAACATTATTTTTTTCAAGACTTAATTCTTTGCAAAGTCATTCCGCATCTGGTTTTGAGCGACACTCGACGGAGATGAGTGGGCGAGAGAGGGAGAGAGAGACGGAGAGATAGAGAGAGAGAGAGAGGAGATAGATAGAGAGAGAGAGAGAGGAGATAGATAGAGAGAGAGAGAGAGGAGATAGATAGAGAGAGAGAGAGAGGAGATAGATAGAGAGAGAGAGAGAGGAGATAGATAGAGAGAGAGAGAGAGGAGATAGATAGAGAGAGAGAGAGAGGAGATAGATAGAGAGAGAGAGAGAGGAGATAGATAGAGAGAGAGAGAGAGGAGATAGATAGAGAGAGAGAGAGAGGAGATAGATAGAGAGAGAGAGAGAGGAGATAGATAGAGAGAGAGAGAGAGGAGATAGATAGAGAGAGAGAGAGAGGAGATAGATAGAGAGAGAGAGAGAGGAGATAGATAGAGAGAGAGAGAGAGGAGATAGATAGAGAGAGAGAGAGAGGAGATAGATAGAGAGAGAGAGAGAGGAGATAGATAGAGAGAGAGAGAGAGGAGATAGATAGAGAGAGAGAGAGAGGAGATAGATAGAGAGAGAGAGAGAGGAGATAGATAGAGAGAGAGAGAGAGGAGATAGATAGAGAGAGAGAGAGAGGAGATAGATAGAGAGAGAGAGAGAGGAGATAGATAGAGAGAGAGAGAGAGGAGATAGATAGAGAGAGAGAGAGAGGAGATAGATAGAGAGAGAGAGAGAGGAGATAGATAGAGAGAGAGAGAGAGGAGATAGATAGAGAGAGAGAGAGAGGAGATAGATAGAGAGAGAGAGAGAGGAGATAGATAGAGAGAGAGAGAGAGGAGATAGATAGAGAGAGAGAGAGAGGAGATAGATAGAGAGAGAGAGAGAGGAGATAGATAGAGAGAGAGAGAGAGGAGATAGATAGAGAGAGAGAGAGAGGAGATAGATAGAGAGAGAGAGAGAGGAGATAGATAGAGAGAGAGAGAGAGGAGATAGATAGAGAGAGAGAGAGAGGAGATAGATAGAGAGAGAGAGAGAGGAGATAGATAGAGAGAGAGAGAGAGGAGATAGATAGAGAGAGAGAGAGAGGAGATAGATAGAGAGAGAGAGAGAGGAGATAGATAGAGAGAGAGAGAGAGGAGATAGATAGAGAGAGAGAGAGAGGAGATAGATAGAGAGAGAGAGAGAGGAGATAGATAGAGAGAGAGAGAGAGGAGATAGATAGAGAGAGAGAGAGAGGAGATAGATAGAGAGAGAGAGAGAGGAGATAGATAGAGAGAGAGAGAGAGGAGATAGATAGAGAGAGAGAGAGAGGAGATAGATAGAGAGAGAGAGAGAGGAGATAGATAGAGAGAGAGAGAGAGGAGATAGATAGAGAGAGAGAGAGAGGAGATAGATAGAGAGAGAGAGAGAGGAGATAGATAGAGAGAGAGAGAGAGGAGATAGATAGAGAGAGAGAGAGAGGAGATAGATAGAGAGAGAGAGAGAGGAGATAGATAGAGAGAGAGAGAGAGGAGATAGATAGAGAGAGAGAGAGAGGAGATAGATAGAGAGAGAGAGAGAGGAGATAGATAGAGAGAGAGAGAGAGGAGATAGATAGAGAGAGAGAGAGAGGAGATAGATAGAGAGAGAGAGAGAGGAGATAGATAGAGAGAGAGAGAGAGGAGATAGATAGAGAGAGAGAGAGAGGAGATAGATAGAGAGAGAGAGAGAGGAGATAGATAGAGAGAGAGAGAGAGGAGATAGATAGAGAGAGAGAGAGAGGAGATAGATAGAGAGAGAGAGAGAGGAGATAGATAGAGAGAGAGAGAGAGGAGATAGATAGAGAGAGAGAGAGAGGAGATAGATAGAGAGAGAGAGAGAGGAGATAGATAGAGAGAGAGAGAGAGGAGATAGATAGAGAGAGAGAGAGAGGAGATAGATAGAGAGAGAGAGAGAGGAGATAGATAGAGAGAGAGAGAGAGGAGATAGATAGAGAGAGAGAGAGAGGAGATAGATAGAGAGAGAGAGAGAGGAGATAGATAGAGAGAGAGAGAGAGGAGATAGATAGAGAGAGAGAGAGAGGAGATAGATAGAGAGAGAGAGAGAGGAGATAGATAGAGAGAGAGAGAGAGGAGATAGATAGAGAGAGAGAGAGAGGAGATAGATAGAGAGAGAGAGAGAGGAGATAGATAGAGAGAGAGAGAGAGGAGATAGATAGAGAGAGAGAGAGAGGAGATAGATAGAGAGAGAGAGAGAGGAGATAGATAGAGAGAGAGAGAGAGAGAGAGAGAGAGAGAGAGAGAGAGAGAGAAATGGGAGAGGGAGGAAGGGGCGGGGGGATGAGAGAGAATGAAAGGCAAATACAGAGAGTGAGAAGGGGCAGGAGGGAGGGGGAGAGAGACAGAGTGAGTGAAGGAAAGAGAGAGTCAGAGAGAAGGAGAGACAGAGGGAGAAAAGGAGAGAGATAGATAAAGAGAGAGAGAGAGAGAAGGCTAGAGAGAGTGTGAAAGGGAAGGGATGGCGGAAGAAACAGAGAGATTGACAGACAAAGAGAGAAGGTGAGAGAGAAAGAGAGAGAGGGAAAGGAAAGGGCAGAGAAGGACACACTACCAGATACAAAGAAAGTGAAAGAGAGAGAGAGAAGACAGAGAGAGAAAGAGATATAGAGGGGGAGAGAGATAGAAAGACAGAGAGAGAAAGAGAGAGAGTGAGAGAGAGAGAGAGAGAGAGAGAGAGAGAGAGAGAGAGGAAGGGACAGAGAAAGACACACTACCAGATACAAAGAAAGAAGGTGAAAGAGAGCGAGAGAGAGAGAGAGGAGAGAGATAGAAAGACACAGAGAGAGAGAGGAAGAGGCAGAGAAAGACACGCTAATAGATACAAAGAGAGACAGAGCAAAATTAGATTTTATGTTTCATTTTGTGAGGAGTTAATGCAAGAAGATAATCATAGTCTTAGAGATTTCTCTTATCTCTTCTTTCTTTTCTTTTCTATTCGTTTTCCATTCTTTTCTTTCTTTCTTTTTTTTCTTCTTCTTCTTCTTTTTTCATTCAGGGAATCTTTTGTATTTAGAGAAACTTGCTCGGACGTGAAAGAAGACATGAGAAAGAGAGAGCAACATTTTCTTCTCTGTTCTATCTTTATCGGCCTTTCTCTTAATTCCTTTCTCTCTCTCTCTCTCTCTCTCTCTCTCTCTCTCTCTCTCTCTCTCTCGCTTCCTCTTTCTTCACCTCCTCCTCTATTCCTTCTCCTTCTTCTCCTCTTTCTCCT
>BOPN01011090.1:0-2500 GCA_017312705.2 Penaeus japonicus
TATATATAATACACACTATTGTTTCTTCTTAATTTCGATACATTAATTCAACCAGCTATGGATGTCCCAAGACGCCATGATGCACAGTGTGACTCACCGAAAGGATACCATTGGGCCCTTACAACCTAAGGGGTATCATTGGTAGGGTCGAAGGACACATAAATAGGGCCTAGGGGGCACTCTTGGAGTAGCTGAAGAATAGTATAGTTTATCTGTACAATAGGACCTCTGTTACTGTGGTCTCGTATTTACTGTACTTATATGTTGTGAGCCGGATAGGTTTTCTTTAGTTACCCCCTAAATTTGTTTTCTGTCAATATTATTTTGACCATTTTCTATGCTTATTTTATGGTAAACCATAGTAAATAATCAAAGCTGTAAAAATCTGATTTTCTTTTGCTTGTGTGGGCGTCTTCTTCGGAATGCTGGATTTCATTTTTAAAATGTTTATGCATTCATTCAAATAAAAAATCTAAAATTGATAACGATATAAGTCATTCCATAATCAAAATCACATCCCTATCACTATAGTGTTTTGTTTTGTTTTACCAGAATTACATTATTTAACATTTCCTTGGGTTGAATTCTAAAAAGTTAACCGTTTTACCCTTTTCAAATTCATACAGCTTTAGAGAGTTATTGCCTTTTGTTGACTCTGTGATGTAAACATTTTCAAGTTTAGTCGTTTTCTCAATGATTACTTTTCGTCCTCCTCTTTCCTCTCCTCTTCCTCCTCCTCGTCATCATCATCATCACCACCACCACCATCATCATCACCATCATAACATCACCATCACCACCATCACTATCATCATCACCATCCTCATCATTTAGCTACCATTGTTACCATCATCTAATAACTGTCATCATTGTCATTCAGTAGTAGTATCATTACTGTCATTATTATTATGGTCATTAACATTATCATTTTCACTGTTATCATCATTATCGTTATTATCATTATAATCGTTATTACTATTGCAATTATCATTTCTATCATTATTACGATTATCATTATCATTGCTATCCTTAATATCATTCTTATCATCATTATCTTCATTATCAGTATTGATATTGTTGTTTTTCTTATTATCCTCATCTTCATTATAATTATCATATATGTTGTTTTTGTTGTTATCATTATTATTATTACTATTGTTATCATTATCATCATCATCATTATTGATGCAACTGCTATCATTGGTACTGCTCAAATTGACATCATATGTTGATCTTTAGTTTTACAGTTAGCTATTGTTGTCGTTGTTCTTATTTTCATTGTTATTTTTTTGTGATCATTATCATTCTTTATCATTATAATGAATATATACGCTTATATATGATATCATATATATGTGTATATATATATACATATATATATACATATATATATATATGTGTGTGTGTGTGTGTGTGTGTGTGCTTGTATGTATGTGTGTATGTATATAAGTATGTATGTATATATGTATGTATGTATGTATGTATATTGCAAATATACTGTCTAACGATGTATGCTAAGAGCGATATCCGCTATTGGGTTTTCTTAGTTTCGATACATCCATTCAACCAGCTGTGGATGTCCCACGACGCTATGATGCACAGTGTGACTCACCGAAAGGATACCATTGGGTCCTTACAACCCAAGGGGTATCATTGGAAAGGTCGAAGGACACAGAAATAGGACCTAGGGGCACTCTTGAAGTAGTTTAATAATGCCTTTGCTTAGCTGTACAATAGGACCCCAGTTACTTTGATCTCGTATTTACTGTACTTGTATGCTGCGAGTTGGATAGGTTTTCTTTAGTTACCCCCTAAATTAGTTTTCTATCAATATTATTTTGACCATTTTCTATGTTTGTTTTATGATAAACTATAGTAAATAATCACAGCTGTATGAATCTGATTATTATTTTTTTTTTATTATTATTATTTTTTTTTGCTTGTGTGGGCCTCCTCTTCTGAATGCTGGATTTAATTTTTAAAATGTTTATGAATTCATTCAAATAAAAATCTTAAATTGATAACGATATAAGTCATTCCATAATCAAAATAACATCCATATAACTACATACTACAAAGTTTTTTTTTTATTATTATTATTTTTTTTACCAGAATTACATTATTTAACATTTTCTTTAGTTGAATTCTAAAAAGTTAACCGTTTTACCCTTTTCAAATCCATACAGTTTTGGAGAGTTATTGCCTTTTGTTGACTCTGTGATGTAAAAATGTTCAAGTTTAGTCAGTTTTCTCAATGATTCCTCCTCACCACCACCATCACCATTACCACCATCATCACCATCACCACTACCACTATCATCATCACTACCATCACCACTACCACCACCATCACCCTCACCACCATCATCATTACCGCCATCACTACCACCATTATCACCATCACCACCTCCACCACCATCATCACCATCACCACAACCACCATCATCATCACCATCACCACTACCATCATCACCACCCTCATCATTAGCTTCCATTGTTA
>BOPN01011090.1:15000-18294 GCA_017312705.2 Penaeus japonicus
TACATTTTTTTATTTTTGAAATCTAAGACCGCACGTAAATAAAAATTATATATGTGCGCCTCTTGTATCAATATGAATAGACCATTTCATAGTTCAGATTTTATTCAGATTTTATAAAATCTAACATCAATGTGAGACCTCTGCCTTTAGTATTGTTATCTAATATATCACACCAATGTAATTAGTCAATTCTGAAGTCTTTTTGATTAGTCAATTCTGAAGTCTTCTTAATTAGTCAGTTCTGAAGTTTTCTTAATTAGTCAATTTTGAAGTCTTCTTGATTAGTCAATTCTGAAGTTTTCTTAATTAGCAAATTCTCAAGTGTTCTTGAATAATAGATTCTGAAGTCTTCTTAATCAGTCAATTCTGAAGTCTTCTTAATTACTCAATTCCGAAGTCTTCTTGTATAAAGTCACGTCTATGTACATGTTTTTTTTTTATTATTATTGTCTAAAACCTCAATATAATTAGATACATTTAAAATCCTTTTGAACAGAAAAAAAAATCTGAAATTTTTCTATCTAATATACCACAGCCTTGCGAATCATCTGTGCCACTTTAGTTCAGTTCATGGCAATGAAACCTTGCAAGTAAGCAACAGGGGGGAGGGGGGAGAGGGAGAGGGGGACATAATGCTCTCCATTATTCCTGGTCTTGTCATGATTCAATACGAGGAAAAACAATTCAAATAATGCAACTATGTAATGATGCACATGATAAAAGAGATAACATAGGGTGAGATATTAGATTATATGATGTTGCTAAATCATAAGAACTATGCAATATGGTAATCCTTAAGAATGATAACGACTGTAAATGATAAAAACAATATGATTGCAAATGTTAAGATTAATACGCTTATGCAATCAAAGTAAATTAATATATTCAATGTTGATTTAGATAATAATGATATCTGCATATACTTTATCAATAAAGCTGCCAATGCAAGACCATTGCAATTTTATTCTATAAGCAGTTCTATCGTAATGTTAATCCTGACATTTTTAAAATCATTATTATTATCATTATTCTTATTATCATCTTTTACTGATAACATCATCGTTATCACCATTATGACTGTCATCATTAATTATGATAGTGTTATCCTCGTCCTTGTTATCAATCTTTGTGGTACTAGTATTGTCACTAAATTTGTTAATTTCAGTGTTGTTATTATTATCATTATCATCATTGTCATTATCATTCTTATTTTTTTATGATTTTTATTGCTTTTATTTTAATCATCATTCTTCTTATCATTATTTTCATCTTCATGATTATTATTATTATTTATATCATCACTATCACTCTTCCTTATTATTATCATTAACGCTAATTATTATTCTTATCATTGATATCATTTTATTATTATGATCATTATTACAATCATTACTTTTATCACTATTATTGTTGTTATCATCTTTATCATTATTGTTATTATTATCATCATTTTTATCATTACCATTATCAGCATAATTTTTATCATCATCATTATTTTCATCAGCATTATCAACATCATCATTATTATCATCATTAACACTACTATCACTAATGTTATTATAATTATCATCAGTATTTATTTCAATCACCATTAATATTATGATATTCACCATTACTATCTGTCATCATCATCATCATCCTTAATTTTGTTGTTATATTTTTAATGTTATATCTATTATAATCATTATTATTGTTATTGATATTATTGTTATTATTATTATCCTTGTTATTGGTATTATTACAATTACTGTCATTATCTATTGTCACCATTATTGTCATTATCATATTACTATCATTATTGTTATCATTATTGATAACACTTTTTTCCCCCTGGTATTAACATTATTAATATCATCTCTTATAATATCCAACATCTAAGTTCACAGAATTACATATATTCTCGGTGAAAAAAAAAAAAAAAATATATATATATATATATATATATATATATATATATATATATTTATATATATATATATATATATATATATATATATATATATATTATTTCAAGTATTTACACTTTGCCTTCGCCTTCTGATGAAAATATGTTTTTTTTTCTTCTTCTTCTTCTTCTTCTTCTTCTTCTTCTTTCACGAATATTTATACTTTGCCTTCGCCATTATAAACACTTTTTTCCGTGTCTGCTAAATATAATTACAAAATAAATCCTGAATGCTTATACTTTTACTTGTTTAGACGAAGACACATCTAGGTTATGTGGCTTTGCAAATTGTTGCATTCAAGTTGACCTAGATGTCTTGCAACGAGGTCTTCAGTGTAAAGAATAAACACAAACAATTTTTTTCTTCTTGATAATGTTGTAAGTGAAGTTATTGAGTGAAAAACAAGTGCATTTCCCATCCTGAAGTTTTTTGGTGGTTGTTTTTGTTTTATTGTGTCGTAAGCTTCTGATAATTTCTTTTTTCTATTTTTATTCCCGTATTACGATTATCTAAATCACTTTTTTCAATCAGTTTTATGCATTAGTTGAAAATATAACCATGATATAATATAACATATTTTTCGTCACTCTTAGCGACATAGAAATACAATTATATTTTCATACAATTATATTTTTATTCCCGTATTACGATTATTTAACTCACTTTTTCTTAATCAGTTTTAAGCATTAGTTGAAAATATAATCATGATATAATATAACATATTTTTCGTCACGCTTAGCGACATAGAAATACAATTATATTTTCATACAATTATATTTCCATTCCCGTATTACGAATATGTAACTCAGTCTGATCAGTTTATCATTAGTTGAAAATACAATCACATCATTTCGTCACCCTTAGAGACAAAGAAAAAAATATTTTTTCACTCCCTCACTCCCGTTGGCTTTAACGTCGGGAATTTTCCCAAAGTAAAAATCAATAGCTCTGTGTTTGTGCGGTCAAGACTTCCCTTTCCAATCACAGGTTTAGGATCACACGCGACTATTGAGATTGGAATCTTGGATTATGTTTTTGGTGTTAGATCCTGTGCTTTGGAATCTTGGATTATGTTTTTGGTGTTAGATCCTATGCTTTGGAATGTTGGATTATGTTTAAAGAATGTATAATCCTATGATTTGGATGTGCTTTTATTCCCAGTTCGCGTTCTTGATACAATGAATTGTATTTAGAGTTCCTGGTATTTTTCTCTTTTATGTCTATTTCTTCGTTGTTTTTTTATGTTGTTGTTTTGTGTGTGTGTGTGTGTGTGTGTGTGTGTGTGTGTGTGTGTGTGTGTGTGTCTGTCTGTGTGTGTGCGTATGTGTGCGTGTGTGTGTGTGTGTGT
>BOPN01011091.1:3089-5589 GCA_017312705.2 Penaeus japonicus
TATATATATTTATATATATAAAATTTTATTCAATAAGTTAAGTTCGATTATTTGAGATGATCTTCGTGCTCGTTCTGCTCATTGCATAACCAACGTGAAATAACCGATTGCATAATTCCTCAGCGTCCCCTTTTCATTGCAGAATAAAGATCTCAACTGACCTCCCATCTTGTCCAGTCTCACATCGTCGTGTTAATCATCTTTTTTTTAATCAAGACGTTCTTAATCCCTCCGCGAAGTCTTGGTGGAGCAGCACAATGATTAGTATTTTGCAATCTCTGCATCGTCAACCGCCAGGAGAAGTCACCTTGGCGACCTGGCAGAGGAAGCCATTCCGGGAACCCGATCTGTCGCCTCTGCCCCTTTCCTTCTCTTCTCTCGTCTCATTTTCGCCTGGGCTTTTTCTCTCCACCTTCTCGCTCTTCCCTCTTTCTCTCTGCATTTTCTTTGTCTCCCTTCCTTATCTCTTCTCTCTTCTCTCTACGTCTTCACTTTTTCTCGCTCGATCTTTTGTCCTTTTACTCTCCTCCTTTTAGCTCATCCCGTGACTCGTTCTCTCCGTCTTCTCTCTCCCTTATTTTGTCATATTTCCTTTCTCTGTTCTTCTCTCCTCTCCTTCCTCTTTGTCTTCAGGCTCTTTCGTCCTTTCTCCCTCTATTTTCTTGCCTCACGTTTCATTCCCTCACCTGTCCTCTCGTCTCCCATCTCCTCTCCTGTATTCCTCTCTCTCTCCTCTCTTCCTTCCTCCGTCTTTCATCCGCTGTTCTTTACTCCCTTCCCTTCTGCGTCGTTGTGATGAAGAGTTCTCATCAAGACAAGGAAATCTTGTTTCATAGCCTCATTACCTTTATTGCTTTTTCCCTCCGCTTATCACCATGTTTATTTCCTACCTGCAGTGCTCCCCTCATTTCTCATTTCTTACGGTTTCCCCCACCCACTCTCTCGCCAATTTGCTCGCTCTCTGTCTCTGTCTTTCTTTTTCTCTTTCACACACTCTCTCTCTGTGTCTCTCTCTGTCTTTCTTTTTCTCTTTTCACTCTCTCTCTCTCTCTCTCTCTCTCTTTCTCTCTCTCTCTCTCTCTCTCTCTCTCTCTCTCTCTCTCTCTCTCTCTCTCTCTCTTTCTCTCTCTCTCACTCTGATATTGTAGCATTCGTATGATTAAATTGGTTCTTCAAAATATCATTAATTTTAATAGTGCCATTAGTGATCCCGACTGAAAAAAAAAAAAAATCAAAATATCATAATGCATGATTTAGCATCTGTATCAATTCAGTTTTAGAAAAGGAAGAAGAAGGCGATGAAAAGGCAAGGGAAACACTGTCTCTCGTAAGTAGACAGCACGAGCAAGAAGAAGCACTTCGGCATTGTACAGATTCTCCGCAGAAAACTCACACAGAACGGGAACTTTTTTTCTTTTCTCTCTCTCTCTCTCCTCGATTAAACAGCATTTAAAAGCAAGTAATTCGGTTGAGAATGACCTCATCTGGCCGCTCGGTAGGGAATTGCATAACGGATATCTGCATCGCGGTGCAATCAGCTGGTGATTAAAAAGTGCTAAAAAAAAAGCCTTTTGATCCCTTTAATTTTGATCGCGGAATCTCAGATAGAGGCGGAGTTCCCTCTCGTCCTGCCTCGGAGTCTTAGTACTTATAGCCTCTTTGCAAAAGGGCCAAAGTCCTTCACCCGATTCTTTTCATTTTTTTCGCATTCTGAGTCTTTTGGTTTGGCTTTCTTATTTAAATATTAAATGGATTCGGGAAATCTGCTTTGCTTTGTATCTCGTCGATATATCGCGTGAGATTATAAGCGTTTTTGTGGGAAAATGAAATTACTTTATGTTGAAGGAGGAATTCTCGCCTTGGAAAATGGGAAATCTATTTGTTGCAGGCAATGATCTTTTACAATGACGATGGCGAAGGAGTTAGAAATTGCATTGTTATTAAGGTTCATTCCTTTTTAGCATTTCACTCTCGAAAAAAGGGAGCAATGTATATAGAGTGGTATAAAGAAAAGAGAGAGGAAAGAATGGAAATAAAAAGGGGAGAGACAAAAATGAACGAAAGAAAGAAAAAAAGAGAGAGAAGAGAGAGAGAGAGTTTGCGTATGTGTGTGTGATATGAATCAAAAAAAAAGAAAGAAAAAAAGAAAAGAAAAGAAAAAAAAAAAAAAAAAAAAAAACGGAAAATGAGCGAGATGAAAAAGGGGAAAATTGGTCACCATTGAATTTCGGGCTTTATCGGAAGTAAAACAAATTTATTTTTCTTTTTGCACAAGCGAACACAAATATGAAAACGTTTTTTCCAGAGGCTAATCAAGTTATGGTTGCTCTCGCTCGCTCACGGAATCGCCAAATGATTTCTGACGAGACACTGACTCTTAATGAATGATCAAAATTGTTGAATGATATGAAGAAGAAACAGAACAAAGAGAAATGGACAAATAAGAATTGCAAGAGAGAAAGGGAAAGAGAGAGAGAGAGAGAGAGAGAGAGAGAGAGAG
>BOPN01011091.1:10589-13089 GCA_017312705.2 Penaeus japonicus
TACTACGTATCCCCGCAAGAACGCTGCCAGTTGGGACTGATGAATAATCCGTGACTGGAAGAACTGCATATCTGTTCATTCATGCTTGTGGTTTATTCATTGTAAATATTGTTGTATTTGATTATCAGTTCCATCAGTTGATTAATATATTAAATCACGTTCAATATATGTTTATACAGCTTTTGGCACCCTTACTCTCTCCTTGAATAAACTCAAAGGCAACAATAGAAAAAATAAAAAGGGTGTTTTCATAATCATCTTAAAAATGAAGGAAACGAAGAAGAGAATAAAATAGCTCGCGAAAATTCGTCACTTGCTATCATATAACCCCTGATTACACATGACATGAAATTTATATCAAAGGAAATATGATCGAATTGAAAGAGACGTCTTGTAGAGTGCAGTCATATGAAGAAAATACATTTCCTTTTCATTCTTTGGATCTGTTTCTTATTCTTCCCATTCTCTGTCTCTTCTCAGTCAGCTATTCCTCCTTCCTAACAGAAATATATCGCACCATAACTAGAATCGCTTTTATTGTATAGCCGATAAGCAATGTGAGGGTACACAGCTATCGTACCCTTGAGATCCCGGTTTTGTCTTTGAATATATATTACATATACGATGTCAGATACACATTTGTTCTGTGTACGGCAAAAGGAGAGGAAAAACGAAAGAAAATACAGCCAAAGTATATTGGATCATATTATACTGTTTGTTTGTAGGAAATTATGGATAAATATGATGAATTCTATATCTTATTTCGCTTGTTGAATTTTATAAATATGAAAGATTCTTTCACTGTCTTTTGTCACGCAGACCTTGTTTAAAGAAAGCTTAAAGCTGTAAGACTATTTTCGTCTCCAAACTGCTGAAATATATAGAAAAGCAGATTACTGCAAATATTGAACAACACAAAAACATAACTAACTGAAGAAAATAGCTGAATAGAAGAGAAAATCCGGGTACTAAGAAAATTACATACCCAAGGCTATTCTCACGAAGCATAAAAGTCACTCCAGAGTTCATCGTCATAAACCCATTATCGACGAGCGGGAAGGCGGAGGTAAAGTCTCCTTTTTTATTGCCATGCGAGGAAGGAAGGACTACTTACAGAACGCAAAGTCACATCAATTCCGAGCCGCGAGAAGGAGATGGACGAGCGCGGGTGAGCAGCGGCGTCAGCGGGGGCGTCAGCGGGGGCGTCAGCGGGGGCGTCAGCGGGGGCGCTAATGTGTTCGGGAAGTTTGACAGTCTACTCCTCGCGTCGGGGAGAGGATGGGATAATAACAAGGTGAAGAATCGCACGCACACACGCAATGCCTGTGCGCACACCCTCGCACATGTAGCATAGGTACGGGAGAAAGAGACGAGGGTATGCACTCCATACGTACGTACATACTCATGCCTAAATGTACACTTGCATACTCACACACACAAACACTAACACACACACATAAAATCACGCACACATACACCCTCAGAATCAAACACACACACACACACACACACAATGGACTATCATTTAATCAACAACCACAGAGAATCTATTCATAAAAGAATATGAAAAAATGCCCCATTACCGGTCCGATTCCTCCCCCGTGAGCCCACTACAATGAGATAACTCGTTCAAGCCAGCAACAAATTGTTTTAATATCCCTCAGGAGAGCTTTTCCACGACTGATATAACACAGCTGTCCGTGTCATCACTGGGCGGCATTACAGGGCGGCCACGAAAGCTTTGTTTTCACTATACGGCATAATGACATCATAAAACCATGATAGTGATAGTGGGATCATGATAGCCAAGCCCGGATTGTGGGCTACCATGCCACTGACTCATCTCTCTCTCTTTCTCTCTCCGTCTCTCTCTCTCTCTCTCTCTCTCTCTCTCCCCTCTCTCCCCCTCTCTCTCTCTCTCTCTCTCTCTCTCTCTCTCTCTCTCTCTCTCTCTCTCTCTCTCTCCCTCCCTCCCTCTCTCTCTCTCTCTCTCTCTCTTCATTTCCCTTCTTCATTCCTCTCCCTCTGACCGTCTTTC
The DNA here is from genome assembly GCA_017312705.2 of Penaeus japonicus. Lineage (NCBI taxonomy): Eukaryota > Metazoa > Arthropoda > Malacostraca > Decapoda > Penaeidae > Penaeus > Penaeus japonicus. Next base: position 12,628 of record BOPN01011091.1, read on the forward strand.
TCCTTCCATCTATCCTTCTATCTGCCCGCATACCTTTTCAATCTATCTATGCTACCTTTTACATCATCATCGTCGTATGTTTCCTCAGTTGCTTTGGAAAGCAGTGCTACTATTTGCCTTAGTAAAAGCTTTTGCATTAAGGACGCCAGTGCTTTTCCAGCTCGGAGTGCTTTCTCGTCCGTAGAATCCTGAAGGATGGCAAGGAAACCTATCTGAAGCAGCGTGCGCTCGGGTCACCTTGGCAGGAAGGAGGGATCAGGAGGGATGAAGAAGGAGGGCCGTCGAGGGACACATTACGTCGAGAATGACTGCTTGTGAAGAAAAAATTTAATGGCTCCTTTTCTCTTTGTCTACCGTGGTGCGGACGATTTCTCCCTCGCTATGTCAGTCACTCTCTCGCTTTGCCTTTTTCTCTCCCTTATTAGCCTTACCTAATCAACGTCTTTTTTCTCATTGTGATAC
>BOPN01011093.1:5000-15000 GCA_017312705.2 Penaeus japonicus
GAGAGAGAGAGAGAGAGAGAGAGAGAGGGAGAGAGAGAGAGAAAGTGAAAGAGAAAGATAGATTGATAGATAGATAGAGTTAGAGAGAGAGAGAGGGAGGGACAACAAAATAATACATGACAGTAATGATGATATTAATGGTGTCAGGATCAGAATTACTACTATTTTTAAATTACTACTAATTATAAAAAAATAGTGATATAAATGATAATGGCAGAATTATTACTATTACTACTGTTATCATTAATAATGACGATATCAATGATAATGATAATGATAATAACAATAACAGCAACAACAATAATAGTGATGCTGATAATGAACATAATGATAATGATATTAACAAAAACAAACAATGATAATAACAACAATAATAAGATTATAATGATGATGATTAAAACCATTAATCATCAGACTGACAAGAAAATCGACAATGACTACAATAATCACAAAATTATCTAGGTAATGCTCAATAAATTGATGATGATGATAATTATAATGGTAATGACAATAATATTATAATGATAACAATGGTAATAATGAATCAAAAGAGGCTCAAACAAGTAACACACACACACACACACATACGCACACAGAAACATACACAGACACACACACACACACACACACGCACACACACACACACACACACACACACACACACACACACACACACACACACACACACACACACACACACACACACACACACACACACACACACACACACACACACACACACACACACACACACACACACACACACACACCTGCATTGACGCAGTTCACTTGTACAATGTCTCCCTTAACCATTGACAACATGGTAGTACATAAATCCCCAGCAAAGACTACGTTTCTTTTTCATCTTTCAGACATCAAAGCCCCTTCTCTACATTCCCACAAAAGAATATTCACTTTCATTATTTTTGGCTTCGCTTTTGTAATCCCTGAAGAGAGAGGTGGAGCTGGGTCGCTTTTTCTTTATCATCTACGTATTACGAATGATTTTGACGGATGGTTGGTGTATTTTGTGATCGCTGTTGTTAATACTGTGAGTGATTATTATAGCATTCTATCCATGATGATGCAGATTTATAACAACGAAATATGTAATCTGGACGAACGTAGGTTTGGCTTGTAATATTTGCACCTCCTTCTTCTTTTTCTCTCTCTCTCTCTGTCTCTCTCAACCCCTCACTTAAATACATACATACAGATATGTGCACACACACAGACAAACACTCACACTGCTACTGTTAGACATCAACACGTTACACAGGTACTTCAACAAGTGTTGCTTAAAAATGCATACCTCTCAACCAGTTTGTACCATATTCCACCTAAATAGCACACTTAGAATATTATGTACATATGTCTCATGAGATTTCCATCAGTACCCCTTTCGAAATACCCAGATGGAATAGAAGAAAACAAAATTGTATTAATTTTGAAAAACATAAGAAATATTGAAAAAACAAAACAAAACAAAAAAACACAGTCTTACGCTACAAATGAATACTGAATACGTTCTTATTGCTCTATCTTTCAGCCCTTCCAATACGCTTCTAAGTATTTAATATATTAGTAATAACGGGCCTTGTAAACATTGATAAATAAGTGATAACAGGCAAATTTTATCAACCAATGCAAGATGTTTGGTAGGCAGAGAATTTGCCGTTTGCCAGAGCTTTCAATACACCCCTTTTCCTATGCAATGGAGTAGCAATAAGTCTGTATTAATGATGATGATGAGGATAGTAAGGATAAATAAAATTATGCTAATGATAATGATTATGATAATGGTAACAATACTAATATAATCCACAATCAAAATGATGAAAACGATTATAGCAATGATAATGATATTAGTAATAATAACAGTAATGATGATAACAATAATGATAGTGATAGTGAAAAAAATGTGATGAAGATGAAGATGAAGATGAAAATGAAGACAATGATGATAATGAAGATAATGAAGATAATGATGATAATGTTGATAATGAAGATAATGATGATAATGATGGTAATAATGATAATGATAACGATAACGATACTGATAATAGTAATGATAATGGTAATAATACTAACGATAATATTGATAATAACGATAATGATAACAGTGGTAATGATAACAATAATTATCACAGTTATAATGGCATAGTAGTGATAGCATTAATTACAATAATTGATGATGATGATAGCATTAATAATAATTATGACAAAGATAACAATGATAATGACAATAATGCTAATGATGATGGTAATAACAATAATGTTGACGGTAATAATAATAATAATAATAACGAATATAAGAATGATAACAATGACAATAAGACAATGATGATAATGATAATAACAACAATAACAATAATAATAGAAACAATAATAATGCTGCTACTACTACTGACAATAATCATGCTAACAGTAACAATAATGATAACAAAAATCATTAGCAACAAGGAGAGCGATATATGTATATTAATATTTTGTATGTATTTTCCTTCATTTTGCATGCTTATGTTTCAACTTTGATGAAGGAAATGAGCGGCCTGGACACTAAAAAAATGGTCACATATATCTACAGCAAAATCAGCTGTAATTTACCCAATAACTTATATTTATATTCATTTATCAATCCTTTATAATTCTTCTCTAAATCAACATATAATAATTTACACACACACACACATACACATACACACCCACACACACACACACACACACACACACACACACACACACACACACACACATATATATATATAATATATATATATATATATATATATATATATGTATATATATATAAGAAATTATTATATTTTGATTTAGAGAACAATTATAAAGGATTGATAAATAGATATAAATATAAGTTATTGGGTAAATATATATATATATATATATATATATATATATATATATATATATATATATATAGAGAGAGAGAGAGAGAGAGAGAGAGAGAGAGAGAGAGAGAGAGAGAGAGAGAGAGAGAGAGAGAGAGAGAGAGAGAGAGAGAGAGAGAGAAAGAGAGAGAGAGAAAGAAAGAGAGAGAGAGAGAGAGAGAGAGAGAGAATGAGATAAAAAGAGAGAGATTACGATTGAAAATTCCTCTCTTCCACACACACACACACACACACACACACATTAATAGACAGTTCCTTGCAAAACATTAATCATGCCTATTCCCGGAATAACCTGCAGCACCAACTACCAAATAGTACAACCATAAGCTCATTGATCATATTCCGTATATATTTCACTAAAATACAACTTTTTATCAAGTGGATGACCTAGAACAAAAGACAATAGAAAAAAAAAGACTTAGAATTTAGAAGGTCCAACTGTACTTGTAATTCCTTACCATCCAATCACAGCGACAAAGATTAAGAAGAACGTTAGCGATGATCAGAAGACGAACAACAACAACAACAACAACAAAACAACAACAGCAACAAAGGTGATTATCCGCGTGCTGAGTGAGAATCTAGGCGACGGAGGACTAACAACCGAAGAGGCCCTATTATATAAGCATAATTAGCTTCCTCTTCCCTTTCTCGCGTCTCGACTCTTCGCTCATCTCCTCTTCGTCTCCTTGTTACTGAGTTACGAGAATATTTATTTCGTCTGCAGATTTCCTCTTCATTATCTTTTACCCTTGTTAGGGAAACTAACTATCTTCGCCTGATTCCTGTGTTAACTCTTGGGGGGACGGCGAGGAGTAGGATAAGGAGGAAGAGGAGGAAGAGGGAGGGGGAGGAGGGAGAGGAGGAGGGGGAGGAGGGGGGGAAGGGGAGGAGGAGGGGGGGAGGGGAGGGGGAGGGGGAAGAGGATGGGGAGGTGAAGGAGGAGGAGGAAGAGGGAGGGGGAGGAGGAGGAGGGGGAGGGGGAGGAGGAGAAAAAGAAAAAGAAAAAAAGAAAAAGGAGAAGAAAAAAATAAAAATAAGAAAAAGAAAAAGAAAAAAGAAGAAGAAGAAGAAGAAGGGAAAGGAAGTAGAAAAGGAGGGGGGGAGGGAGGGGGAGAAGAGGGAAGAAGAGGGAGGAGGAGTAGGCAGAGAGGGAGAGTTAGAAGGAGCGCGGAAGAAGTGAGGCTATGAGTGTCCGTGAGGGTGATGGAGAGTGTGTGAGTGAGGTGAAGTGTGTGAGGTTGCTGAGAGGGCCGAAGAGTGTGCTTTCTGAAATGGTGAAAACATGAGGTTAAAGCACAGGTTGACGTTACGTAAGTGTATGGATTATATGATAAAGGCGTAACTTTTGAGGGTCTGATTCTGCATGAAGCTGGTATACTTTAAGAATATGATTAAGTTGTATAAGATATGACAATTATATCTTGGCGTGTGCACTACTGCAATGGAGAATCGTGTACTTAACATGGATGTAACGTCTTTTCTTGTCTCGGCGGTAAAACTTCAGTGAAGAAGAGTTTCATAAAGAAAGCTTTATGAAAACAACATTTGAGAAACGAAATATCTATGAATTAATTGCCGTGGTGCTGTTTACGCCTTTTTTGTTATTGTTGCTGTTGAAACAAAAATAGGTATGATTATTCATTCCTATCAAGTTATCAACTATCAATATTTGGTGTATAAAGAATAGACATCTGTGTATAGTTCCTCTTTAACTGTCATGTATTTTCCCCCTCTCCATCTCTCTCTCTTTCCTTTGTATTCTTCCTCTCCTTCTTTCTCATTCCCTCACCTACTCTTCATTTGCCTTTCTCTCCTTCGGTTTTCTCTTTCTTTCATCGTCTCGTTCTCCTTCTCCTTTTCGATCAGTTTCTCTCTTTATCCCCCCCCCTTCCTTTCTCCACCTCCCTCTCTTTTTCTTTTCCCCCATTTTATCTATCTCCCTCTCCCCTTTTTTACCCTGATTCTCTCTTTACCTCCCCTCTCTTCCCTCGCCAATTCCGCCTCTCTTCTCTTCTTTTTCTCTTTTCCTCTCTCTCTTTCTTCCCCTCCGCCCCCTCGTTCTCTGTCACCCACATTCAAGTGTCGACTCAAGCGGATAGGCGCAATGCTATCAACATTTCATTAACATGTATTAGCATTTCTGTTGGTGACACTAATCATAGACGTGAGATGTCATGGGCTCACCAAATACGAGTTGATTCTAGATCCTCGGTTCATTGTTTGAATTATGCTTCTATCCTGTATAACTTCATAAAGCTGGAATCTCTGTATACCTAATTATCGATGACTGATGATGCAGAGACAAGCAATTAGCTTAATGGATTGAAAATTGTTGAGATAGAAAAAAGTGAAAGAGCAATGGATGAACAAACTGGTAGATAATATCTAAAACAAAAAAGAAAAGAAACATACATACATACATACAAATAAAAAGCACCGCCAGCAACAACCACTTTGTCACTTCATTAAGGTTTCCTCATTAATCTTTGTTTTTATTGACGTTGTTTTCCAGGCCCGATTCAGGATCCACGGCCAAGCAATAGGAGCGAAACGGACCTCAGATCGGGCGTACGATAACAGTCGCGAAGGTACGACAGCCTGCCGATCCATCACGGTGACTCCCGACAAGAAAGGCGACGCACACCCGCCCGCGTGTCGCGCATCCTCTCAAAAAATCTCAGTATTGATTTGAAAAGTTAGCAGGGAATATTAACATGACAATGACAAAAGTCGTTCGCAAGTTTCTTTCCAAGCGTCTCCAAGACCTCATTGTCTCTTTTTATCCCCCTTTGATTACATCCCGACGCGCTCAAAAGCCTCGACCCGAACTAATAATTATGGGAATGGTCGATTCTTTCCTTTAGTAAATACTTCCAACTGGAGTACAATTGACTTTTCTAAAATTCCATTTCACGGCACTCAAAAATCCCATTTAAACTCGTTCTTTCAGCTCTGCTTAAGACTTAGCTGGAATTGCAAAGGCCTACTTGAGGGAAATTCAAATCTCATCTAGATTTCCACTATTCTTCGGTTGATCTTGCCGGCATCGATGGGACATTCAGGGCACCGGTGGGGCAGGCAGGCTAACTGGCCCTGGATACCCGGGTATTGCACAATCGCTCAGTCAGGCAACAACAAGGATAATGACGAGTATCCATGCAGGAGCAGCGAGTTCCTGGCGAGCGTGAACAATACGGCGAACATTCAGAAGCGAGAGGACCCCGTCACCAAACTTTGCTCCGTCATTGAAAAAGAATTTGCATTTCTGTGCACCGCTATCCCTTGTCAAAATGGCTTCCATTGAATCACCATCGTCGATATAATTAATTTTTCGAGCCTTCTTTTCCCGTGGCGTGAATGGGATTCGGGAGTGAACCTTTCAAGCCGTCCTATTTTGTCCCTCAACTTCTGTATTCTGTACGTAGAAGAACGGATCAAATCAAGACAGCGTCCTCACGGAACCCTCTTGTTTGGGGGGGTATTTTGCCGTGTGGGCGGCGTTTGTTCGCGAGCAGACAAGGGAGCTGCGAGAGAAAGGGAGAGGAGTAGGAGGCGGTATGGAGACGGGGAGAAAGAAGGTCATTGGGAGAGAGGGAGAGAAGGAAGGGAAGGGGATGGGGAGGTGGGAGAGAGATAAAAGCAGGGGGGAGTGGAAGAGAGATATAGAAGTAAGGAGGAGTAGGAGAGAAAGACAGGAGGAGGGGAGTGAGAGAGGGAGATAGATACAAGGGGGAATGGGAGACAAAAAAATGGAAGGAGAGTGGGAAGGAGTGACAGACAGAGAGAGAGAGAGAGAGAGAGAGAGAGAGAGAGAGAGAGAGAGAGAGAGAGAGAGAGAGAAGGAGGGGGAATTGGAAGATATAGAAAAATAGGAGTGAGTAGTGAGAAGGAGAGAAGAGGGAGAACGGAAGATAGAGATAGATAGGGAGAAATATAAAAATAATGGGGGAGGTGGAAGAGAGAGAGATAGACGGAAGGGGGGTGATAGAAAAATAAAGAGACAAGGAGTTGGGGGGGGGTGAAGAGTAAGAAAGAGAGACGAAAGAGGGAAGGAGGGAGTAGGGAGTGGAAATGAAAGCCAGAGGGAGAGAGAGATAGAAGGAGAGTGGGAAAGTGGAAGAGAGAGATAGAAGGAGAGAGGGAAGGAAGAAGACTCTAAATGACAAAGGAAGATAGACAGCCAAATAGGTTGATCGATCGATAGATAGAGGGAAAATGAAGAAGAGGAAGAGAGTACGAGAAGGAGAGAGGTAAGGCCTGAGAGACCGATGATACCTATATAGCACTGTCTCTATCTATCTGACTGTTTATCTATCGACAGATATATAGATAGGTAAGTTGAAAGAAAGACTGAAAGAGAAAAAGAAAGGGAGGAGGGAAGAAAGGACTATCTTTAAATAAGTGGATAAAGACAAAGAGAGAGAGAGAGAGAGAGAGAGAGAGAGAGAGAGAGAGAGAGAGAGAGAGAGAGAGAGAGAGAGAGAGAGAGAGAGAGAGAGAGAGAGAGAGAGAGAGAGAGAGAGAGAGAGAGAGAGAGAGAGAGAGAGAGAGTCAAAAAGATAGACAGAGAGAACACAAAGATGGGAATATTCACAGCCATGATTTTAATGCACACCGCCATAAGTGGCTTGTCTCTGTTCGACCAACAATTGCAGATAGATGGGTTGATTACATTTTTATAGTTTTGACTTAGTGTGGACAACTTGTGAACAGATCTATTCAAATTGATGGTGGCAGTGTGGATTTGATTTTAAGTAGCGTCCTTGGTGTCAATGAGGCACCTGTTATTGCTTCAACTGTTACCTCTAACCGCAGGGCAGTTTTCTGATATTGACGATAACCCATCAGGGTTTTCTGAAGTCTTGTGTCAATTAGGACAATATTTACCATGATATTGACAATATTCATTGGAACTCTACACTACCTTTTGAAGATCCTGTCTCAGTTCTGAACAGATTTTTTTTTTTTTTTTTTTTTTTTTTTTTTTTTTTTTGATTTTGTGTTTTTGATGTTTATATATGTATTCTTTTTTTTTCTTTTTTTAGAGAGAGAGAGAGAGAGAGAGAGAGAGAGAAAGAGAGAAAGAGAGAGAGAGAGAGAGAGAGAGAGAGAGAGAGAGAGAGAGAGAGAGAGAGAGAGAGAGAGAGAGAGAGAGAGAGAGAGAGAGAGAGAGAGAGAGAGAGAGAGAGAGAGAGAGAGAGAGAGAGAGAGAGAGAGAGAGAGAGAGAGAGAGATTGTCCACGGCAGAGTATCATCTAAAACCTTATTGTTGAGAATGAGGGGTATGGCATAGATTTAATGTTTATCTCAAGATTGCATATATATGATAAACAGAGCATATCAGGTGTAGTCGTACCCAAATTTAATTGAGAAAGTTATGCCTGACTTCGAGCAGCTAAGTGGAGTAAGGTTCTTGATTACTCAGCCACACAAGTAGTGGTCTGCCCTGAGGACATCTTTGTTTGGTATCGAATCTGCCATGGCTACTCTTCGTGTTGCTGGTGATTCTGCAAATTATGAGCTAGCCAAGAAAGATAGATTTTTTTTTTCTTTTTTTTTTTCTTTTTTTTATACGCACAAGCAGTCATTAAAATCTTTCTTTGGCATCTAAACGCTTCCCGAAATCTTCACTGTAGTTCGTTGCATTTAAATCATTAGAGTTAAAGGAATATTCGGATTCATTAAAAATGGCACAGATCCAAATGGCTTCTTTTCGACGTCCTTCAAGAGGATCGGCGACCAATGTTTCCTAGATTGGCTCCTGGGTTCAGGTGACCCTTGAAGTCTGGCAATCTCCCTCTTTGTTGGAGAAAAACAAACATTACTACCTATTGCAATGGGTGTTACTACTACTTTACCATCCGAATATCGTCATCTATCTGTAACGCCAATTTCCTTCAAAGATCTTTTTAGCGACTATTGGATCGTCGCCTTTCTTAGCACTCTGGTTTTCTTTACGTGCAAGGCAAAGGTCTCGTGCTCTTGCAAATGACCTGAGTGCTGTGCTTGATTTAGTTAAATATGAGGTCCTCATGTATAAGTTCCAATTCTTTGGAATCCGTTTCTTTGGAATACTCTTTCTTATCTTTTATTTATGTAACCGTGCCCAACGTGTTTAAGTTATTTCTTACGAAGATGTGACACCAGAATGAATATGTCTATAACTTACGATATAATGCTATAGTTGCAAATTCTTTGAACAGAGATCATCGCGAAAAAGCTGTTCGGTATCATGTGCGGTATCATGCTTGGAAAACCAGCTTCATTGCAATCAGCAGACCATGCACCTTTTCCCCATCCCGAACAGTATTAAAAAATTCTTATATCAATCCTCGTCTAACTGAGGCTGATTTTTTTTTTATATTGTTAACTTTTATTGTATCTAATTTTCATTCTTTTATCTTTTCATGTATTTCTTCTTTTTCCAATTCTCGATTTTTTTCCTCAGTGCCTCTTAAAAGCTGTTACTTGATATCTCTTGATTTTATTAGTTGTTCACATTATATGTTTGGTTTCAGCCCCTCCCCCCCCTTGGAGAAACATCGATAGCTTATATATTGATGCTATGATAATACAAGGGCTTATTATTAGTTACAAGATGTTCGCTTGTTTATTGCTCTTAAAAAAGTATGTGTAATGTGTTCTTTTCTAATTATTAACACAGGCAAAGGTACGTAGATTTGTACAAACTCACACACACACACACACACACACACACACACACACACACACACACACACACACATATATATATATATATATATATATATATATATATATATATATATATATATACATATATATAAAGAGAGAGAGAAATACAGAGAGAGAGAGAGAGAGAAAGAGAGAGAGAGAGAGAGAGAGAGAGAGAGAGAGAGAGAGAGAGAGAGAGAGAGAGATAGAGAGAGAGAGAAAGACAGAAAGAGAGAGAAAGAGAGAGAATAAAAAAAAAGGTATACATGTTGTTATTTTGATGGATCGACCTAAGCACATTTAGATAATAAGCAGACAGACAGACAAAAAGAAAAACAAGAAGAAAAGACATAGATGTAGATACAATTACCAAATCCCATTCTCTAAAGTTGCAA
>BOPN01011094.1:0-2500 GCA_017312705.2 Penaeus japonicus
AAAAAAAAAAAAAAAAAATCGCTGACATTTAGATTTTTTATCCTCTATCAATGTTTCATCTCTCTATAGTCGCCGCTTTGATATCGGACGCCGAACATGGGTTGCATGACGCCAGGTCAAGAGCAATACTAAAATTATTTTAGTTCTATATAAAGATACATCTATATTTGATTTTTACTAGATAAACTATGTATGCTTCTTAATGCGTCCAGAATTGCAGTTGAGTTTTCTTTTAACTGTTGCTTTCAACACGTGCACGAGAAGAGATTGTAGCTTGCCTTATCCAGGTACAAACGATGTTCTTGCACGCTCTCCTCATACACGCATTGAGTACATGTGAACCCTTTGAGAACCCGTGTCGATTGTCATGTTACTCACTGTCGACATGTAAAGTTTCCTGACATGTCACGTCGTCCCGTAATGAGGGCTGCCCTTGTTCGACCTCTGCACACCTGAACACATTTTCGAATGGGACTAAAATCAGTGTCTGTGGAGTCTTACTTCTTCATATCTGTCAATCGCGATCGTTATTAGAAACTCTGCTATAGCATAAACTAAGGCATACTGTAATGTTCGGGTACAGTAGGATAAACGAGCAACCCGAGAAACGAGTTATCCGGTATTAATAATGACGTTAATGACAGTGACGACGATGGCGGGGACGACGGTGAGTAATGAGTAACTAAGTAAATAAAGCAAAAAAGAGAGGTCGGGACCCCCATCTCATTACCTCCTCGACAGTGCCCTCCCAAAGTGCAACATCCGGGTCTTCTCGAATTCATAAGGCCTTTCCCTGAGCCGCTCAAAGATGGCGGAGCAAAGTAAAGGCGCTTTTATCTCCATTAATATAGTTCCTCCTCCCCCTTCTTTTTTCTCTCTCTTAATATTGCGTCTACTTCATGTGTCATTCTTCCCTTTGGCTCGGCGCTGTGATGAGATGTTTGGCCTCAGGGCTCGTTTCGACGGCGAGCTCTCCTCCCGCCGCCGAGCTGGGGTGTGCGTCCGGCTCCTTCGCTTGCTCTTTGTGCTGGATGTGATTAGTTTCTATGTGCGCGTTCCTCCCTTCCTTTCTTGATTTTGTTTTGCTTTCTTTATTTTCGTTCTCTCTCTCTTTGATTCTCTCTTTCTTTCTGTTCTTCTGTCTGGCTGTTTCTCTCTATCTCTCTCTCTCTCTCTCTCTTACTTACTCACTCACTCACTCACTTACTCATTCACTCAGTTTCTCTCTCTCTCTCCTTCCCTCCCTTATCCCCTGCATCCTTCCCTTCTACCCCCTGTCTCCCTCCCTCCTTCCTTCCCTCCCTCCCTCCCTCCCTCCCTCCCTCCCTCCCTTCCCTTCTCCTTCTACTCCTCCCATCCTTCCCTCCTTTCACCCTCCCCCTCACCCCCTCCCTTTCCCCCCACCCACACCCCTCCCCCCTTGACCCTTGACCCCTCGCCTTCTTTCCCTACACCATTAGTCATCGCGCCAACACGCAATTAATCCCCAGCACCAAGCCGGCTTCTCTCAACCCTTCCACAGCCGAAAAGAAGCCGAGACAAGTTTCCGTGTCGTGTTTCTTATGCGGCTTCGAAGCGGGGCGGCGGAAGTCGTTACGTTACTGATTTTCTTTGCTTTATTTTTGTTGTTGTTTGTTTTGGCTGTTATTGATATTATTATTTTTTTTATTATTATTATTATTATTATTATTTTTATTTTTATTTTTTTTAATAGTTTTCTTTTGTATTTCCTGTCTTGTTTTGTCTTTTTTATTTTCTGTTGGTCTTTGATTTCATTATTATTATTTTTATGATTTTCGTTTATGTTTATGTTTTTGGGGGATTATTATTATTAGGAGTACTCCAATTCATATCATAATGTTTTTTATTATATTCGCTGTCATTACTAATATCATCAGTATGATAATGATCATTAATATTACCGTTATTATCATTAGTTTTATTGTTATCATCATCCTTATCAATAGTCGTGATTTTACAATCACTACTATTGTTATTATTAACTTTATTACCATTCTTCTTATTCTCATTATTATTGTTATTATCATCATTATCATTATTATTGTTATTATCATCATTATCATTACTATTATTATTACTATCGCTATAGTCATTATCACTACTATTATCATCCATATCATCATTATGATCACTATCAATATTGTTATCATTATTATTATCATCATTGTTATTATTTCTATCATTACCATTATCATTATTATCCTCATCGTTTATAGTAAGGATAATAATTTTGTTGTTATTATTATCTTTATTGTTATGAATACCATTAATAGGATCATATTTTTTGCATTATAATCATTATCATTACCATTATTATCATTATCACCATCAATAATAGTAATGATGATAATATTGTTATCATCATTATCATCATTGCTATGAAGACTGTCATTATTATTATCACCACTGCTATTATCATAATTATTATTAGCTTTACCATATTAATTATCCTTGCCATTACTTTTATTACAATCATTAT
>BOPN01011094.1:15000-18257 GCA_017312705.2 Penaeus japonicus
GAAAATCAAGGAAAATTTCGAATTTGAAATCATATTAACTGTTTTCAAAGTGATAAGTAAAAAGCCTCCTGAATGGATCTCTACGATTCCCTCTATAGATGATGTACCTAAACATTACTACAAGGTATAATAAAACACTTTCATTTTGTGGCAGTATTTTGTTATATTTATAGTTACTGCAAGGAATCAGAAACAACTGTTTATCCCAAAGGTCAGCACGTGTTTGGGTCAAAATCTCTTTTAGTTGCGGGTCTAAAATTATTATCAGTCCAGCATGTCACGTGAGAAGCTTACATTATGTTATCTTTTAAACAGTATCTTAAATCTCATCTTTTTAATACGCAATTTAATTGATTGTTATATTTTGTGTGTCACATATTTTCACAGTTTTAGAATTTTAGAGTATGCTCCCGATCTTTATCTTTACATTGAATGCCATTTTTTCAGAAATGTCGAAATCCACCTTTTAGATAGTCAATTGCAACATTTGATTACTGCATTTCGTTATTAGATGTAATGATTTATGCTTTACTTTACTTTTGACTTATTACTTTATATGGATGGAATGTAAAATATAGTATGTACCTTTTTATAGTATTATTTTGTGTTTCGTATTTTATTCGAATGGACATTTACCCATTCAGTTTTAAGTACTCTGCCTATAAACATATCAATCTGTTGTATTTTGTATATCGTGATCATATGCTGTGTAAAGAATAACCATATTGTATTATTAAAAAAAAGTTCTGATTCTCATTCTCTCTCTCTCCTTCCTCCCCTCCCTCCCCTCTATCTCCTCCTTCACCTCCCCCCACCTCCTTCCCCTTCCCCCCTACCTCGTCACCCTCCCTCCCCTCCCCACCCTCCCCTCTATCTCTCTCTCCCCTCCTCCCCCCCCCCCCTCCATCCTCCCCCGTGGCTCTTGCGGGAAGCCAAAGGGGAAATACTCCATTAGATATGATCCGTCTGAGACTTTCTTCCTCTTGGTGTTGGGAAGCCCCGTGGTCACGAGAGCGGTCGATGATTCATATGTTTATTATCAATGATTTCCTCTTGTGTGTTTTGTTGAGTTTTTTTTCAGTGTTTTTTTTTTTTTTTTTTTTTTTTTTTTTTTTTTTTTTTTTTTTTTTTTTTTGCGGCTTGTCTAAAACGTGTTCTAGCGCTCTGACTGATGCTTCGTCTGCTGTGTCTTCTAATGCTATATCTAATGCTTCGTCTAGTAGCTTTATGATGTTATGTTTGATTCTTCGTCTGGTTTGCTTTCTAATGCTATGTCTAATCCTTCGTTTTGCTATGTATTCTAAGGCTATGTTTAATGCTCCGTCTGGTATGTCTAGCAAATGTTCTAACGCTTATCATGTCCCTTGTAACGCCTCTTCGAATATTACATATGATAATACCGCCAACGCCATAATTCACTAGTTGATTTGCTAGCATGTCGATATTCTTCACATTCAGGATATCTCATGCACAGAAACATATTGATGGTCGATCGTTCTTTGCCGAGCATCGGGACATATAAAACGGTTCTTATTTAATTGCATTGATAAGCTCTTTTTTTTTATTATTGTCTAAGTCTTCCACTTTCTGTAATGTTGCATTTTCTTTCTCGCTTTGTCTGTCTCTTTGTCTCTCTTTTCTCTTTCTCATCTCTCTTTTTTATTCTTCTTTGACTCTCATCGTCTCTCTCCCTCCCTCTTTCCCTGTCCCTCCCTTTTTTCTTCCGTTTACCCCTGTTTCTATTTCTCTGTTCCTCCATTCTTCGCCCCCCCCTTTCCCAGTCGCCCTCTCTCGCCTCTACCCCCTTCCTTCTTTTTTTCTTCTTTTTTTCTTCTCTTTTTCCCAACATTCTCTTCATTCCCTGTCTCTCTCCTTCCCTCTCTCTTTCTCACACCCTGTCTCCCTCTGTCGCTATCTGCCTCCTTTTCTGTCTCTCTCTCTCTGTTTGTGTCTTGCTCTCTCTCTCTCTCTCTCTCTCTCTCTCTCTCTCTCTCCCTCCACCCTCTCCCTGTCTCTCCCTCCTTCCCTCCCTCTCTCCCTCTCAATCCCTTCCTCCCTCTCCCTCCCTCCCACCCTCCCTCCCTCCCTCCCTCCCTCCCTCCTCCCTCTCCCTCTCTGTGAGTCACCCTCTCCCACTTCCTCTCCACTAAACCCAACCAGCCTGATAGCCGACCCCGTCTAGACCGAGAAAAGTGCAATCCTCTCTTAATGATTACGTCACCGTTGGCGATAATCGTCTTTAAGAGGAAAGAGATCGCGTTTTAGGGGATCCACTCTAGGCACAGATATCAAGGTAAATGAAGCGTTTGCGTTTCTGCAATTTGAGAGACGGTGGCTCTTGGTTGTATGTAACTCGTGCACTGTATAAGCACATCAGTATATAGTGTGTGTGTGGGAGAGAGAAAGAGATAAAGAGAGAGAGGAAGAGAAGAAGAGAGAGAAGATGAAGAAGAAGAAGAAGAAGAAAAGAGAGAGAGAAAGAGAGAGAGAGAGAAGGGGTGGGGTGGGGCGAAAGAGAGAGAGAGAGAGAGAGAGAGAGAGAGAGAGAGAGAGAGAGAGAGAGAGAGAGAGAGAGAGAGAGAGAGAGAGAGAGAGAGAGAGAGAGAGAGAGAGAGAGAGAGAGAGAGAGAGAGAGAGAGAGAGAGAGAGAGAGAGAGAGAGAGAGAGAGAGAGAGAGAGAGAGAGAGAGAGAGAGAGAGAGAGAGAGAGAGAGAGAGAGAGAGAGAGAGAGAGAGAGAGAAAACGAGAGCGAAAGAGAGAGAGACAGAGAGACTGAGAGAAACGAAGGGGAAAGAAGAACCCGGAAATCGAACTAGATAATTCTTGATTTTCCCCCTGGACTTCCTCCCGCCTTACCCCACAGTCATAAGTTAACCAAAAATTACCTCTCTTTCCTCCATCTAAACACTGAAAGGGAAAGGAGAAATGGAAGGGAGGTGGGGAAGGGGAATAGGGGAGATAAGGGAGGTGTTAAGGGAAGGGGGGAGGAGGGAGGAGAAGAGGAGGAGGGTCAGAAAGGAGTGGGTGTGGAAGGACGGATATGGGGAAAGGGGGAAGGAGTTTGGGTGAAGGAGGAAAGAATAGGAGGGAAGGACAGAGGGGAAAGGGAACAGAGTAGAGGGGAATAGAGAAAAGGAAGTAGAGGAAAAGGATATCAGGGGGAGAAGGTAGGTGAGGGGAAGAGGGAAGAGAGGGGAGGGGGAGGGAGAAAGGTCAGAGGGGAAGAGTAGTAAGAGGAAGCAGAAAGGTCAGAGGGG
>BOPN01011095.1:7500-15000 GCA_017312705.2 Penaeus japonicus
GACTCTCTCCCCGGGGAAATTCTCCTTCGCTCTATGGCAAGGTAAGCGGTATTGCTGCTTCACATTAGAATCCTCTATTGAAGTGATATTCTCGTCTTTTCTCTGGGGAGAAGAGAATATATATAATATATATATATATATATATATATATATATATATATATATATATATATATATATATATATATATATATATATATATATATATATATATAAATATATATATATATATATATATATATATATATATATATATATATATATACATATATATATATATATATATATATATATATATATATATATATATATAAATATATATATATATATATATATATATATATATATATATATATATATATATATATATATATATATGTATGTATGTATGTATATTTATATGTATACATACATACATACATATATATATATATATATATATATATATATATATATATATATATATATATATATATATACATATATATATATATATATATATATATATATATATATGTGTGTGTGTGTGTGTGTGTGTGTGTGTGTGTGTGTGTGTGTGTGTGTGTGTGTGTGTGTGTGTGTGTGTGTGTGTGCACAAAAACACATAAATTAAAAAAAAATAGATATTCAATCCCAATACACATTAAACTCATGCCACATGCACCGCCAGTCAGGGCAGCCACACCACAACATGTTCTAACACGACATCCTAATCTAATGGCCTACTTTCCTCTCGCATGTACACCGGTAATGAAGCTCACTCGGCTACTCACCTCATATCATAGGATCTTCTGCGTCTGTTAAAGTATGTATAGTGATTATGGATTCCTTTAATTCCGACAGAATAGATGATTGAGATGATGTTTGATATGTTTTGTACAATATATATATATATATATATATATATATATATATATATATATATATATATTTATATATATATATATATATATATATATATATATATACATATATACATATATATATATATATATACATATATATATATAAATATATATATATATATATATATATATATATATATATATATATATATACATATATATGTGTATATATATATATACATATATATATATATATATATATATATATATATATATATATATATATATATATATATATATATATATATATATACATATGTATAAATATATATATATATATATATATATATATATATATATATATGTGTGTGTGTGTGTGTGTGTGTGTGTGTGTGTGTGTATGTGTGTGTGTGTGTGTGTGTGTGTGTATGTATGTATATATATATATATATATATATATATATATTTTTTTCTTTTCTTTTTTTTTTTTAGAACACTAGTGCTTCCTACAAGCTCTGGGGTAGATGTAGAAATGAGTGTCCCTGGATAGCAGGTATAGGTTTCCATTGGAATGAGAATAGAAGGGATGGAAAGGATAGAGAGAGAGAGAGAGCGAGAGAGAGAGAGAGAGAGAGAGAGAGAGAGAGAATAAGACAGGAAGAGAGAAAGACATACACTTGCTTTTTTCTTTTATCGTTAAACAAAAATAAATACAAACAAAGGCACACGCATCCAAAAAACATTTTTAAAATCTTCAATCTCCATTCCCAACGAATTCTCAATTAAAAAAAGAAAAAAAAAGTCAGAATAATGGCGAACTAAAATCGTGATTGCTAATGTACATAAATCTGGATACGATAGTACGTCCGGCTCTGATCCAGCTATGTTTCATATTAAGTTAAGTGGATCTCTTTGTGAACATGCATTCAGGGTCCATTATACTAACGTGCGTGGCAATACAGGGTCTTTGCAACAGAAGAGAGAGAAATGAGTATACTTACACTTTAATATGCATACACAGATTGAGATAATGTCCGTTAATGATATAGACTTTTGATAATTGCTTTCTCTCGGTTTGGAAACGTGTGGTGGAAAAGAAAGGGGAGGGGGTTAGGGGCAGAGGAAAAGTGGGGGAGAGAGAAAGGAAAGAGAGAGAGGGAGGGGGAAGGAGGGAGGGAGAGAGAGATAGAAAGAGAGAGGGGGAAGGAGAAAGAGAGATTACGGAAGAATGTAAATAAATGGAGACGGATAAATCATCTCTCTCTCTCACTCTCTCTCTCTCTCTCTCTCTCTCTCTCTCTCTCTATATATATATATATATATATATATATATATATATATATATCTTTCTCTCTCTCTCCTCTCCTCTATCTATCTCTCTCCCTCTCTCTCTGCTTCTCTCTCTCTCTTCTCTTCTCTGCTCTCTCTCTCTCTCTTTCCTTTCTTCTCTATATTTTGTCTTTTCACCTTATCCCCTCCCCACCCCCTGTTTTGATGAGTCGGCAAAAATAAATAAAGAAGTTATCAGCCCATAGGCCTTTATCTTGTGTATATCTAGCACCAAAGTGTGTGTGTGTGTGTGTGTGTGTGTGTGTGTGTGTATACGTATAAATATACATACATGTATATGTATATATATATATGTGTATATGTATATATATATATATATATATATATATATATATATATATATATACATATATATATATGAATATATACTTGGTTTTCTATCATATGTCCAGTATGTCTTTCCTGGAAATGTTGACATTATAGTAGATATAGACATGTGAGCGAGAGTGTGAGAGTTGTCTTAGTCTATTTGAACGAAGAACCCAGCATAAATCAGGTAGTGATGCCAGACACATGGTTATTCCATAACGCAGATAGTCTGCCGTTATGGTGCACGATAGAAATGTTCACTACAGCAAAATGGTCACGGCAATAAACAATATCACAACACGTATTTAACAGGCGGGGAAATCAGGTGTCACGGCAGCGTAGTCGATTCCCGGTCTATCTATGTGTTCCAAACATCCTGCTTATATGGAAGGTGTTCGCATCCGACGTCCCCAACGGTAGTAACGTGGGAAGGTTGTCTGGAATGTAAGGGGCGTGGCAATCGAGGAATTAAGCTCGTTTTGAGGGTCTAAGGTACTTGGAAAAGCAACCATGTGTAAAGTACCTATCAATCAAAGTTGACCTGACCTGACCCGGCGATTGCCTCACTAGTGTGATGTTCGTATAGTATTTGCATATGATTTATTTGTTGTATTTGATATATTTGTAGTCAATATCGTATATAGCATTCTATATCATTCTCACAACGCTCAGTCACATACTGACCAAGTCGTCCTCGACTTGCAAAGATATATAGCATCAAAATATTGGGCATGTGGGCAAAAGTGCAAAAACAAGGAATAAGAGAAATAGTATACGCATTTACTATATCTCTCTTTCACCGTAATATGAAGATTCAACACCCCGAGTAGACAAACATCTTGATTGTGCAACGAAACCCACGCGGTTGCGAAGGTGCGTTGGTCCTCAAGATGGCGGTGTCGGGACATCAGGGTTGACAAGGCTACTTTGCCAAGCCATTCTGATGGAATCGTCTTCAAGTTGCAGACCTGGAATGAAGTCACAAAGTAGTGCCCGATGCATACATAACAATTGCATTGATGATTTGTAGTGCCAAAATAGTAGAGTTGGAGGTAGAAACGTATAGATATTGCATATATATAGATATCAAAAAAAATATTTAGACATAACTGAAGTAATGATGATTAACGTAACTTGCTTGGTCATTTCTGCGTCACGTCGACAGATGATGCGGCATGTAGTTTAACCGACACATTCGACAGGAAATATGTAGATTGCGGCGCAGAATGGGTCAAGTAAGTAATAAGATGGTAACCAACCTTTGCAATTCTGTTAAGAGTACTAAGGGAGACATGGATTCCAGTGCAACGATTGTAACATCGGAATATGTTGCTGGAATAAACTTGATAAAGAAAATTATTGAACATATGCAGGGAAGATGGAAACATATTGCAATACAATGTCAAGATAATTAAATTCACGTGACCTTGGCTGTAGTAATTATGAAAAATGAAGAGTAAGTATACTACATATAAAGAGTAAATATGGGTACACCAAGTTCGATTTCGAAGAATGCACATGATGTTTTGAATTGTGATGAGAGGCCTGGAATAAGGAGGGAAGTTAAAATCCAGTGTAAGAAGAAATAGAATCCCGAAACAAAGGAATTCATTGCTCATGTGCGGCATTCTAAGAAATCTGGAAGTAAAAGAATTAGACAGCATTAATACCGAAAGGTTACATATAAGTACTTAATGATATGACCATGATATGGTCGTTACCTTACCCAAGAATGAGTTCTCCAAGGGAGGCGCGGCTGCTTGACCGAAAAACGTTGCCGTGCTGGCGGTATCTCTTCTTCCTATCGTGACCGTACGCTAGGTCAATTTGCTACAGGGAGCAATACTCATGGCTCTGTTAGCCGAAAACTGCCGGAGTTGCGCCAGGCGGAAAGTAACCGTGCTCGTGGTACTTCGCAGTGGACCGTATTACAGGTCGGTACAATGGACGTCTTCTCGTGAGACCGTCGTGGCTCTCTCAGCCAAACATCGGGGCAGGCCCGGAATAACTATAAAATAATTGACCGATCTGGCGGTCCTTCAGATGAATGAAAAAAAGAAAGAAGCACCCGGGTCTCATTATCATGGAGGTGGGCTGTGGTAGGCCGAGACTAGGTAAATGTGATGAAAACCAAATCTTGCCCTCAAAGTGGTTAATTTTCTTTAACAGAGGAAATGCTACAAAGCCAAGAAGGGTAAAAATAATGAATGAGCGTATGAAAGTAAAACGAAAACCAAAAGCATTATCAATATCGAGTTTTTTAGTCATCAACATAAAAATCAATCAGATACGTTATGAGGAGAGAACGGATTAGTAGAAAGATATGGTTAAGGTGAGAATTATTGTGCAAATAACGATTCACTTAATATCCAACAAAACAAGGGTAATAAAAGAATTATTATGGGTTATGAATATTCGTTTTATGCCATGACAATCTATCTGTAGTGTCAAAGTGTGTTTGTGAACAGAAAGATAAAAAGTTTATGCAAAAGTGCGAAGGGTAGATGGAGTATCTATAGTGAGTTGTGTGTGTGTGTGTGCATTACGCAAAAGGTAATAAATCGCAAAATAAATAAATAGTGGTATCACCATTTACGTTATATTACTTACAATAAAACGATAACTTATTATGATGAAATAGTAAAGATGAAGGTAGAATATAAATACGCGATTAGATAAAGCAATTCAGTAAATAACAAAAAAAAAGTTATAAAGAATAAATAAAACATGTAACAAACGAAAATATAATATCATAAAAAGTATATATAATAAATTGTTTACTTAATGCATTCGACTTGATAGACAAGTCTGATCATCGCAATGTCATATTTGACTTTAATGAGGTCATGAATGACCGTGAATGACCTGCTAGAGTTCGAAATGACCTAGCCAAGTGACCGAGTAATTCTTTTTTCAAGTAATTCCAAATATACATATAAATATTCTTTTTAAAATACATACGATATTTGTTAAAGAAAGAAAAAATGAAACTTTACTGAAATTAAGATATTGTTAATAGTCATAATATTTTGCTGGGACAATAAAATCAATCTCGTAAATTATGAAAGATTCGCATTAGAGATATGTGAATGATAATGATAAAATGAGGAACTGATCTGAATTGAGATTACCCCGTTCAATCTGCAATCAGATAGTTGACTCGCAGCAAGTGCAAACGTCTTAGGCAACCCTTGAGCATCTGTGGCTTTGGAATCCGTTTTACGCTGCGTTTGACTGGCGAAGTTAAGCTAATGTATATGATACATGAGAAATAATAAATATCGAATTTGCCATATTAAATAGACCAAAGGCGAACTAATCGAGAATGAGAATAGATTGCAGCTAATTAATATGAATTAATAAGAATCACGCACATTGAAACAAATGTCTGAAAAAGAAATATTCATAAGAAATATCTGGAAGAATATGCAAATAAATAAATATCTAAAATATGACGATAAATAAGACTTGTATCATTGATTACACATATAATACGAGAAAGATACCTTCGTTACACACACACTGAGAAAAAATCTGAGGGAGAAAAGGCGTTATTAAGAGTGGAAAAAAGTCGAAGAAAAATAGGGTGAAATTGAGACACGGGGGACAAAGCTTCCACTGACTTACCTTGACTTGACTGACTTGCCTGACACGTTGTATTTACTGCTGTGATCACGTGAGAATGAAAAAATGGAAGTACGTGGCGAGAGGTCCACGATTTTTAAGAAAATAGGAGGCGAGCATGACACCTGGCTGACATCATTCTGTGAGGGTGGCGGTAGACAGGGTGGGCGGGCGGGCAGGTAACGTTCGGCGTACCGGGTTCTTCTTCGGAGTTGTGAGTCCGATACCATCGTGGCACCACCGGCTGGCACCCGTTGTTAGGGTTACACCGCTGCTATCAGTTGTGAGAGTTGTCTTAGTCTATTTAAACTAAGAACCCAGCACAAATCAGGTAATGATGCCAGACACAGAGTTTGAACATTACAGGTTTATTCCATAACACAGATAGTCTGCAGTTATGGTGCAACAAACAACACATATAAACAGGCGGGGAAATCAGGTGTCACGGTAGCGTAGTCGATTCCCGGTCTGTCTGTGTGTTCCAAACATCCTGCTTATATGGAAGGGATTCGCATCCGACGTCCCCAACGGTAGTAACGTGGGAAGGTTGTCTGGAATGTAAGGGGCGTGGCAATCGAGGAATTAAGCTCGTTTTGAGGGTCTAAGGTGTTTGGAAAGGCAACCATTTGTAAAGTACCTATCAATCAAAGTTGACCTGACCTGACCCGGCGATTGCCTCACTAGTGTGATTTTCATATAGTATTTGCATATGATTTATTTGTTGTATTTGATATATTTGTATTCAATATCGTATATAGCATTCTATACCATTCTCAGAGAGAGAGAGAAAGAGAGAGATTTTCGTAATAAGTTAGCAAAGCACAATATAGAATAGAGAATCATAAATTTGGAAAGCATCCTAGATACTCAATTTACATATCTGCGTATATCCCACCCTCTCCCTCGTATCCAAGCTGGTTCGCCCTTTCCCCTCCCTTACCTCTCAACCCTTTTCCCCTCTGCCTTCTCCCCAACCTTTCTCCCTCCCCTTTCCTTAATGTAACCCTTTCTCTGCCTCCGTACCCTCCTCTTCTCTTTCCTCTACCTAACCTCTCTACTCCCTCCCTTCCACCCCCTACCCCTCTTCCCTCCTCACTCTCGCCTCTGACAAAACCCCCTCTATCTATCGACCCTTCCCAACCTCTCCTACCTCTACCCCTCCTCCCACTTACCCCTCCCCCTGCATCTCTCGGCTACAACCGACCCCGCCTCACCTAAATCCATGAGCTTGTATAATTATTCATGTATGCATAAACATGATACCGGGCTACTACTCTGACACTTAATTCTGTTGGAAACCTTAATCACTAAGCCTCTTGTGGGTCACATTTCCACACTGTATTCTAGTGTGGCTTCTTCGCACTTTGTCCTTT
>BOPN01011096.1:0-7500 GCA_017312705.2 Penaeus japonicus
ATACAGGGCGAGGTACTAGAAGCAGTGAACGAGTATGTATACCTAGGGCAACTCTTTCAGTCGAGTACTTTCACTGCGAAGCCGAGATAAAACGGCGAATCAGGCTAGGTTGGAGTGCCTTCGGTAAACATAGTAATATATTACGAAGTCGTCTGCCACTATGTCTAAAGAGAAAGATTTTTTGACCAATGCGTCCTCACGTGTGACATATGGATCAGAGACATGGACTACGACCAAGGCACTCGAGAGGAAATTAGTAAGCGCCCAAAGAGGAATGGAAAGGCTTATGCTAGGAGTTAGCTTAAGAGACAAGAAAAGGGCCACATGGATCAGGCAGCAAACAAAAGTAGAGGATATACTCAAGACCATCAAGAAGAAAAAGTGGCAGTGGGCTGGACACATATATCGGAGACAGGACAACAGGTGGACAAAGAAAACAACAGAATGGGTAATACACGACACAAAGAGACCCAGGGCAAGACCAATGACTAGATGGCGGGATGAAATAGCAAAATTCGCAGGAGTAAACTGGAATCAGAGGACACAAGTGGATTGATACAGGGTGATGATGATGATATATATATATATATATATATATATATATATATATATATATATATATATATATATATATATATATATATATATATATATATATATATATATATATATATATATATATATATATATATATATATATATATATATATATATATATATATATATATATATGGCAGATAAACCCACTATACACAAAACAGATTTGTTGAAAATGAGACAACAGTTTCAAGATCCATCTGGATCCCATCTTCAGGTCTGAGGAGGAAGAGAACAAGAGGGTATATAAAAGGGTAAAGACCATGATGAGTCTGGACGTCGAATCTCTATTCACGAACGTCCCGCTCGACGATGTCCTTGCCTTCCTGCAGAGGAATCTTCTCCCTGAGGACCCCCGCCTTCCACTGCCTACTGACGTCTTTCTTCAGCTGATCCGTCTGTGTGTGGATTCCAACTCCTTCTCTTTCGAAGGACGTTTCTACTCTCAGACCTTCGGTGTCGCCATGGGCTCTCCCCTTTCTCCTGTCTTGGCCAACCTGTTCATGGAGTACTTCGAGGCTGAGCTTCTTCCCTCCATCTCCCTTCGTCCTGCTATTTGGCTGAGATACGTCGACGACGTCTTTGCCCTCTGGCCCCATGATCCTGCTCTCTTCCCGGACTTCCTGGATAAGCTGAATTCTCTCTCTCCGTCCATTCGTTGAATGGGAGGTAGACGATCGGCTCCCCTTCTTGGACACCTTAATCCACCGCTCAGGTGACTCCTTCTCTTTTTCAGTGTATAGAAAACCCATGCACAGCGGGATGTATATACACTTCTTCTCCTACCACCCTCTCCATGTTAAGAGAGGTGTCGCCACCTCTCTCTTTCTCCGTGCTCTCCGCATATGTGACCCACAGCACCTGGATGAAGAGATCGATTTTCTTCGTCGATCCTTCGGCAAGCTGGGGTACCCTCGCTTCGTCCTTGACGCCGCGCTCTCCAACGCCCGCCGCACCTTCTACCAGGACCCTCCCCCCAGAGAGACTTCTCACCTGCCTGTCCTCAGCCTTCCTTATACCGAGGAAATCCACTCTCTTCGTCGCTCGCTGCACCCTCTCAACTGCAGGCTTACCTTTCGCCAGGTTAACACTCTCCGCCGCAACCTGGTCCACACCCGTCCTCCTTCGTCTGCCAAGATAGGCACCTATGCCATCCCTTGCTCCTCCTGTGAGAAGCAGTACTTCGGGGAGACCGGCGCTTGTCTCAACAAACGTGTGTCCCAACACAGGTACGCGGTTTCCAGGGGACACATCAACAACGCTCTCTTCTGCCACCAATGGGACACAGGACATCGCATAGACTGGTCAGCTGCCCGCATTCTGTTCCCTTCCGCTGATGTCCATGCCCGCAGATTGGTGGAATCTTCTCTCATTAACAGGCTGCCGAATTTCAATCTTAACAGTGGCTTTTCTCCTGCTGACGGTCTTCTATCCTCGCACATTCTCCGTTTGTTACCTTACCCCGGACACCCTTCACACAGACCGCCGGACCCGATGACCTGACATGACCCGGTTCCGTTCGCTGTTCCGCCTCTGCCTCCGTTTCCTTTCTCTTGTCCTCGCTTGACCTTCTTGCACCGTGTTACTCCCCCCTTTACTCTTTTATATACCGTCTTGTTCTCCTCCTCAGACCTGAAGATGGGATCCAGATGGATCTTGAAACTGTCGTCTCATCTTCAATAAATCTATCTTGTGTATAGTGGGTTTATCTGCCATTTATCAACATGGAAGAGTGTTTTGCAAGTCATGTATATACAGTATATATGCATATATTATACACACATGTATATATATATACACATATATTCATATGTATATGTATATATATATATATATATATATATATATATATATATATATATATCAAATAGATATAGATATAAATATGTATATGTACACACACACACAAACCTCTACACAAGTACACGCAAGCTTACACTTAAAGATATATCCCCCAGTAATCTCCCCTTCTCCCCTTCCCCAACTGGTATTAATAGATGATTAGCTAATCGCATCTCTTTCCAAAGTTCAGAGCCCTTCACCCCCTCTCCCCCCACCTCCCCCAACTCAAATCAGTCAACTTCCTACTCAACTTTCCATCTGGTTATACAGTTACATTACGGCCGACAGACGCGGAGTTCATATGAGAGAAAAGGAAAAGGAATTTGGTGTTTTGGTTCGTCATTTATGTTTGCTGTTATCGAGTCGTTCATTCTTTCTTTGTTTCAGTATTTCGTTTTTGAGAAACAGGGAGAGAGAGAGTGAGAGACAGAGAGAGAGAGAGAGAGAGAGAGAGAGAGAGAGAGAGAGAGAGAGAGAGAGAGAGAGAGAGAGAGAGAGAGAGAGAGAGAGAGAGAGAGAGAGAGAGAGAGAGAGAGAGAGAGAGAGAGAGAGAGAGGGAGAGAGGGAGAGAGAGAGAGTGTGAGAATGTGTGTATGTGTGTGTGTGTGTGTGTGTGTGTGTGAGAGAGAGAGAGAGAGAGAGAGAGAGAGAGAGAGAGAGAGAGAGAGAGAGAGAGAGAGAGAGAGAGAGAGATAGAGAGAGAGAGATAGAGAGAGAGAGAGAGAGAGGAGTGATGGGGAAATTGGCCACAAAAAGGCCACAACTCACAAGCAAAATCAATTTTCAATTTTGAGTGTACAGGAACCGGGGGATTAACAATGGGTTCTTCTCGGAGAGAGAGAGTGAGAGAATGTGTGTATGTGTGTGTGTGTGTGTGTGTGTGTGTGTGTGTGTGTGTGTGTGTGTGTGTGTGTGTGTGAGAGAGAGAGAGAGAGAGAGAGAGAGAGAGAGAGAGAGGGAGAGAGAGAGAGACTGTTGAAACTAGAGCAAACAGTGAAGTTTATATAGCGACTTCCAACCCAAACTATTGGATATTGGCTGTTCTAATGACAACGATGCATTTATAAAGGACTGGGATGAGAAAAGGAGAGAAGGGAGTGAGTGAGAGAAAGAGAGGAAGGGAAAGAGAGAGGAAAGGGAGGGAGAAAAGGAAAGAAGGAGGAACAAAGAGAGAGGGAGGAAGGGAGTGAGACGTTGGGAGAGGGGGAGAAATAAGGATAGATGGATAGATAGCAAAGATATTATTTTTGCCCTTTCCTCTTATTTCAGACAGATATAGATAAAGACATCTCTCCTCTAGAAAAAAAAAACCCTGAGACATCTCAACCTTATAAAGAGATTCCTTGAGTCAGAGGAAGATAATAAATCAAGAAAAGAAAAGAAAAGAAAAAATATCAAAGGCAAGGAAAACAAAATGAAAACAAATGACATGCAAAAGAATGAAAACAGAGAACAAAGCAAACAGAAAATAAAAACATAATAAAGAAGAACAAAGAGACACTAACTGATATAAACAAACTAACAATAACAACAACAAAATGAACTGACCTCACTTTGTAGACTCGAAGGATTAGGTAAGGTTAGGTTAGTCTCCAATTACTGAGGGTTTCTTCTTCTATGTCCTAATTCACTGACTGGACTTTCCTTAGGTGGATGACACGCAGTTACGAGATTATGACGCTGGGCAAAAAATCCTTAGCGAAGAGGAGAGTAAAACCTGGAAAATATCTTATATCTTACATACCTTTGACGTCGGAGTGAGTAATTCTGGAATGGAAAAGGGGTGGAAAAATGCACAGGCACACATACATACACATACACACACATACATACACACACAAACACACACACACACACACACAAACAAACACACACACAAACACACACACACACACAAACAAACACACACACACAAACACATAAATCATGTGGATAATGAAAATAGCGAAGATGATGATAATCAATAGCCAATAAAATCCTTCATGGATGTAAGACTTCGATATCAGTGAGTAAGAGTAAGATTAAGTAAGATCAAGTAAGATTAAGGTGACGAGGCAAAAAGGCAGACTTTTCAGCTGAGGGACAAGTAAACATCCCTTTAATGGTCCTATTTTCCTTGTGGACATGTGACTCTTATGTTGCTCCGAGAAGTATTTGATGCGTTGCAGTTATGTGGCGCGTTGCAGCGTTGTTTTTACCCTTCCTCTTTCTTTGGTTCTGTTTGGTCACGAGATTCACTTCGTGATTTCATATATATTCGATGTGGTATGTTGCTATGTTGCCTTGGAACCTTTGATTCTCTTTGTTCATGGGATTTGATTACTGATTCAACATAAACTCGATTTCCAGTTATGTGGTATGTTGCCTCTGACCGTTTCTCTTTCTCTCTTATTCCTTATGGGATTAACTTACTACATTTAACATATCAAGTTATGTGATATACTGCAATGTTGCTTTTAAGTCTCTCTCTATCTTTAGGGGTCAAGCTATGCCATTCACATACTACTTCACTATATATTTATATATATATGTTGCATGCATAAACCTGGATCCATGATCTTAAACAAATATACTAAACCAAAGAGGCTTCCTGATGCTATATTCCGGACACTCCTTTTGATGGAAAATTCAGATAATGTTATTGCTCATAAAAGCCAAGTTTAATGGAGTTCGAAAACATTTTTTAAAACTCTTAATACGCAAAAGTCTACATTATTCTCATTCTCCTTTTTTGTCATAAAAGAGAAAGAGAGAGAGAAAAAAAAAAAAAAAACTCCAGAGAGAGAGAGAAAGAGAGAAAATGCCAGAAAGAGAGAAAATGCCAGAAGAGAAGGAAAATAGAGAAAAATCTAAAGATAGAGAAAGAGAAATCTCCAAGACTAGAGAGAGAAAGAGTGAGAGAAGACGGGGGTAAATAAAGAAAGAGATAGAAAAACAGAAAAATAGAATACTGAGACAGACAGGCAGACAAAAGAAAGACATAAACAAAAGCAGATGAACAAACGACAAAAGAAAGAAAGAAACAAAAACAAAAGAAAAGCTTTTCTGAATGATATGATATTCATTATAGCCTCGTGGTCCGTAAAGTAGCCCTTGCTAGCCTTCCTAAGGAAGTAATAAAACACAAAACTCGCTGGGGAAGCGTTTTGTCTTTAATAATTTGTTGAAATGTTATTGTTTTTATTGCTAATACGTTTATATGATTGTATATATATATATATATATATATATATATATATATATATATATATATATATATATATTTACATACATACATATATATATATATATATATATATATATATATATATATATATATATACATATATATGTGTGTGTGTGTGTATGTATATCTATATATCTATATCTATCTGTCTATCTATCTATCTATTTATCTATATATATATATATATAAACATACATACATACATATATATATATACATGTATATATATATATATATATATATATATATATATATATATATATATATAAATATATATATATATATATATATATATATACATATATATATATATATATATATATATATATATATATATATATATATATATATATATATATATATATATATATATATATATATATATATATATGTACACACACATGTATATGTATATATCTATACATATATGTATATATATATATATATATATATATATATATATATATATATATATACACACACATGTATATATATATATATATATATATATATATATATATATATATATATATATATATATATATATATATATATATATATATGGCAACGAGTAGGAGAGGTGTCAATGTTAGGTCTCAACGATATTAAGTGTAAAATTATGTATATCCAGTGATCCGTGGCGGAAAAGCATAAGGTGAAAATATCTATGAATGTCTAGAGTGCATATGCGAGCGAAATAGAAATAAGAAATTACACAAGTGTTATAGAAAATTAAAAAAAGAAAGAATGCTACAGCAAACTAGTCCTTTCAAAGGCATGCAGATTGACAAAAAGTGCCACAATATAATGAAGGAAACATTGAGTTAAACCATCTATTATAGTGATTTGCAAGTATACAATACAGTGTGAAAACATTTGAGGATGTCTGAATATATTCCTAGTATAAAATCATACCATCCAAGCAAACCATCAAAAATAAGTAAAACATCGCTTACACGTTACCCATAGATGCCACGTCAGTACCAGTGCCAAGGGTCAAAGGTGACTAACTACCATTCAACATCTGGTCAGAGTAAAATCAATTCCTAGTACGTGAGTACATTATACTATAGAATCACATATGTCAGGTTTTCAATGTTCATAAATCTATTCATGCAATCATACTGAGTATCAGTCAGGAAAATTATTCCTAATGGAAGCCCATTCCCTAACGGCCAAGGTCACACGGGGACGCTCATACGGAACAGGTGCCAACTAGTAAATTCCTGTCAGAAATGTTACCAGATATATATATACACACCATCCCTACTATATATGTTTAAACAAATTATAATGCATGGGCACATTATAATTCACGTTTGTGTATACGCAAGCGTCGACGCTGTTATATATGAGTGATATGTACATACATACAGGCGTAGACATCCGCTTGGCGTATGTGCATAATTGCATAATTGTATATTCATATGCATCTACGCTGTGCATGCATAGGTTTAATCTATATATAGACATATACATAAGTGCGGGCACGGGAATGTGCATGTACATGCAAGCATGCATTTTTGCGTAGGCCCTGCACGTGTATATAAACAAATGCCCATTCTCACTGGAGTAGACCGAGAGGTGGTGAACTAGACCAGGGGATGCTAAGATCTGCTAATAACGTGCGAGACTAGCTCAAACGTGTTATCGGAGATTAATGGTAGTCTCCTGACTAAATTACTCCCCTCACCAAGTTACAATTAAGGCC
Source organism: Penaeus japonicus (assembly GCA_017312705.2). NCBI lineage: Eukaryota > Metazoa > Arthropoda > Malacostraca > Decapoda > Penaeidae > Penaeus > Penaeus japonicus. The sequence continues at coordinate 7,377 of BOPN01011096.1, forward strand.
GGTAGGTGGAGGTATCTGGCCTCACCCCTCTTAAATATGATTTCCCAGCCTAGACAACGGCCTTTATTCCCCAGAAGCGAAAGAGTACCTTGTCACGGCGGCGATCAGGATCGCTCTGGATCAG
>BOPN01011097.1:5000-7500 GCA_017312705.2 Penaeus japonicus
TGTTAGTGGATATGTTGCTGATGATCTCTTATGTTGATATCTAAGGGTATATGATTAATGCTAGTGGGTGGTTAAAGGGTATGGTGAAGGTATGGTGAGTATGTAGTATGCAACAGTGCAACTTATTCAGCTCATGATACCTATATAAAAAAAAGTCATTCTATAAGCGTCAGCGTCTGCATTTTATTTCTTTATTATCTGTGTTTCTTTAGCTCTCTGTCTATATTTCCATCTATGTGACCATCTCTTTTGGTCTGCCTCTGTCTCGTTCTCGTTCTCTCTCTATCTATCTTTTTCTTTCTCTTTCTCTCTCTCTCTCTCTCTCTCTCTCTCTCTCTCTCTCTCTCTCTCTCTCTCCAACTTACAATGTACATATATTACAGACTTTCTTATTAAGGGAAGTCTATCTAAGCTTAACCTGTTTAAAACTTGCATTAATCTGTGACGTTGAAAAATCTTTAAAAAATATATAACCGGTCATATCTAAAAGGAATTACGTAATTTCTGCATGACTATCAAAGTAATTACAGTTATTCAGGGTCATGTTGAAGTCGCCATCTATGCTTAGCAGCTTTGAAGACTTGCAGACTGGGTAGGCTGTGCAGGGCAGTTTGCTGTGTCGTCGTGTTCTACAGCCGGGGTTTTATTTGGGTAGGAAGGAGCGTAAATACAGTTCACTTCTGGAGAACGGAACTCATAACCATCCGAGTGTTATACGATGTTGCCACTCCTGGTTCTAGTCGTAGCGAGGCGGGATGGAGAACATGTTACTTGTGCACTTTGTACAGCACGTACACAGCGCTGCAACTTCGTTTCTGGAAGTGTATCTTGCGATCGTATGCGTTAATCTTGTAAGACACGAGGCGGTGGGCTTGAGCGTGGATACTGTCAAGCAGGCCCAGGTAGGATGGGGGACAGTATGACCGTACCAGCGGGCAGTACTTTATTACGGAGCGAACCTGATGCGTCTTATACAGGCCTGTTTTCTTGCAGCGAGTTTGGCTATTCGCTTGACATGGTCAGTGAAGGTAAGGTGACTGCCGACCCGAACCCCCGTACATTGATGGCATAGTTGTAGGTCTGTGTCCTGCCGTCCATCAGCAGGGCAGGTCGTTAGATGTTGGATGCACGGAGTTGCGTCATTAGCATGACCTGGGTCTTTTCGGGAGCAAAGGTGACTTGCCATTTGCTACTCCATGAAGTGATGTTCAGTGATGTTTCTGATGTTCAGTGTAGTGTCCCACAATCACGAACGACAGTGTGCAGTCATGTGCATAGGCGTGGACTTGGAATAGGCGTGGAATGAGCTATGTCATTCAAATACGCATTGCACAGCAGAGGCCCAATGACACTCCCTTGAGGGACACTCGCTTCGATTGGAAAAGCACTTGATGTGTGGCCATTATCAACAACCTGGAGACTTCTTTGCAAGTCGTGGCCCGCGTCGAGGTCAATCCGATCTCTTTCACATAAAACCAGACTGTCTATTCCTGATCCAATGGTGTGTGTCCAAGAATTTGGTCATGTATTCTACCAATATTCTTTCATAAACGGTGGCTAAGACAGAGAGAAGGGATATAGGCCTGTATTTTTACGGAGATGTTTTACCATATTTCTCCTGTATGACTACAGCATTCACCTGTTTCAACTCTTTGTCATTTGTTTTGCAATAAGCATGTTTGGAACAACTTTATGAGTGGCCTGCCAGCTGATCAGCACGGTTGACAAGTGCGTGAGGGCTAATTTTTTTTGTAACGTCCAGTGCTTTCAGATGTCTCCGCGCCTCCTGTTCTGCAATGAGTATTTGGTGGAATCGGGAAAAAAAATCTTGCTAGAAGCTCTGCTTTCTCCTTACTGAAGACCGCTATTGATTCATTAGGCTTACCAAGAGGCGTGATAGAGTCCTCGGGAGTGTCATTAGATACAACTCCACCAGGATTTACCCCCCACCGATCATCCTTCCGCCTCCTAATTACCCACTTCGGTATGCTCTTCATCCTCGCACAAGCAGCTGCATGAGGCCGCTTGTTAGCCTCCGGTGGGTTCCGTTTGTGGCGGGTCCTTGCTTTTGCTTATCATCAGCTGCCACTCCACAGTTTAGGCCAAATCAGGGTTGATCAGTTGGTTTGGTAGTGTATTTATCATGTGGTATAAAGTCTGTCTGTGGGGTGATAAGCAAGTGTGTTAAAAACTCTCTTTCTCTATATATCTCCCTCTTTCTCTCTCTCTCTCTCTCTCTCTCTCTCACTCTCTCTCTCTATTTATCTATCTATCTTTCTAACCCGCTCTCCTTCCGACCTACTTTCTCTTTCCCTCCACATACACTCATGATCTCTCTATTTCTCTTTCTCTCCTTATTTTACTCTCACTCTCCTCCTCCTTAATAATCTCTCCCACCACACACACACTCATGCTCTCTCTCTCTCTCTCTCTCTCTCTCTCTCTCTCTCTCTCTCTCTCTCTCTCTCTCTCTCTCTCTCTCTCTCTCTCTCTCTCTCTC
>BOPN01011098.1:15000-18213 GCA_017312705.2 Penaeus japonicus
TAATTTACTTTTTTCTTCTCTTTCTTTGTTTATCACTTTATTCGCCCTGTTTATGATTTACTTTTTTTCTTCTCTTTATAGACATGTGGTTTAAATTATCACCGAAGTGAGTCATGAATGTCACGTTAGAGGTACACACACTACCTGCGTTTGTTTGTCAGTCAACATGTGTCCATTTTGGTATTTGTGTTTCTGTGTATTTTATTTTATTGTGATGTAGTGTTGCGAAAGTTTTATTTTGAGTTTATTGATATAGAATATGCTTTGATTTAGGTGATTATCTATTGTTACTAGTATTGTTATTAGTATTGTTGTTATTATTGTTATTCTTATTCTACTTATAATCATTATTATCATCATTATTATTATCATTATTGATATTATTATTAATATTATTATTATCATTATCATTATCATAATTTTATCACTACTATCATTATTATCATCATTATCATTATCATAATTTTATCACTACTATCATTATTATTGTAATTCTTATTATTAACAATATAATCATTATCATTACTATCATCATTATAATTTTTATCATTATCATTATTATCAATATCATGATCATTATTATCATTGTCATTATTATTGTCATTTTTATCAGTGTCATTATTATCATCAATATCATTATCATCATCATTATTATCATTATCATTATTATCATCATCATCATTATTATCGCTGTCACTATTATCATCTTTATAATTATCATTATCCTTATCAACATTATTATTATCATTATCATTATTATTATCATTATTGTTATTATCATCATTATTGCCCTCATCATCATTATCATTATTATTATCATTATCATTATTATCATTACCATTATCATTATCATCATCACCATCATTATCATTATTATCAATATTATTATCAGTCTGTCAAACTGCCGTTGCTGTATTAATCAAGTGTTGCTGGTCGATATAGGAACTGCAATTTTCAACATATATGTATGTCCTACATTTTTAAAATTTCATGTTATGCAACAAAAAAAAAAAAAAATCAATAATCATAATAAATGCCTTTTCCCTCGCTGCTACAAAAAGGATTAAATTATATCTTACCTTTTCATAATCTTACTAAGCAAGACCACCTCTCGCACACGCCTTTATATCAATTTAAATATCCTCTAAATAAATGAAATATCTAAACGAAATTCTATAGCCACTGAAAAGTACAAATGACACCCATTTTCCGACTCGCAAGAAATAAGTTAGTTCTTTTTATCTTCTTAGATAAGGTGACATTTTTTTAAATAGCCTTTGGAGATATTATGTAGTGCTCTTATCTTTCTGAATGGATTGTGATATTTAAATAGCTTTGGGAGATATTATGTAGTGTTCTTATTTTACTGAATGGATTGTGATTTTTTTTTTTTTTTTTTTTTTTTTTTTTTAATTATCTATCGAACCGAAATGTAATTATTCTAATATGTTCTACTTGATTCTTCTATTTCGATTGTTTTTTTCGGTTGTTCATTTGGGGCTTTGTACTTTTGTTCTACCTGATGGATGATTATTGCAAGAATCACTCTTATTCATACTATTCCTCGCGATGGCCATATAAAAAAGAAAGAAAAAAGAAAAGAAAAAGAAGAAGAAGATGAAGAAGAAACGAAAAGAAAAGAAAAAAGAAAAAAGAAAAAGAGAAAGAAAAAAACAACAATAAAAAAATAAACAAATATAAAAGTAATATATATATATATATATATATATATATATATATATATATATATATATATATATATGTATATATATGTATATATATATATATATATATATATATATATATATATATATATATATATATATATATATATATATATATACACACATATATATCAAGAACCCTTATTGTCCATACTCTTCCTCGGGATCGCCATTTCGTTTTGTCTCGTTAAATGTAAAAACCTTAAAACTCACTTAAAGTCTAACAATGCGTGTTACGTTACTCACAGTACCGGCTGCCTCCTCACGCTACAGCTCGCAGTCACTCAACGTTGGCCTATAATAAGAAAATAAGAACGGGACCAATTATTGTGGCGAAAGAAAGAAAGAGAGAGAGGGAGAGGGAGAGGGAGAAGGAGAGGGGGAGAGGGAGGAGAGGGAGAGGGAGGGGGAGAGGGAGAGGGAGGGGGGGATGGGGAAAGGGAGGGGGGGGAGGGGGAGGGGGGGAGAGGGAGAGAGAGAGAGAGAGAGAGAGAGAGAGAGAGAGAGAGAGAGAGAGGAAAATAAAAATAGGTTTCTTATTGATAAGTAATGCAGGGGGATGGAATCTATCAGAGAGAGAGAGAAAGAAATAGAGAGAGAGAGAATGAAAGAGAGAAAGGAAGAGAGAAAAAGAGAAAGAAAGAGCGAAAGAAAGAGAGAGAGAGAAAGAGAGAAAGAGAGAAAGAAATAGAGAAAGGGAGAAAGGGAGAAAGAAAGAGGGAGAGAGAAAGAAAGAGAGAAAGAAAGAGAGAAAGAAAGAGAGAAAGAAAGAGAGAAAGAAAGAGAGAAAGAACGAAAGAAAGAGAGAAAGAGAAAGAGCGAAAGAGCGAAAGAAAGAGCGAAAGAAAGAAAGAAAGAGCGAAAGAAAGAAAGAAAGAGACATCGAGAACGGGCAACCTATACCTATACTCAACGTACGGCCTTCTCTCCCAGGAATCTGTGCTATTCTCCCTTTTAACACGCGGCTGTAAACCTATAGTTGTGAGTGATGGCCCGCTTCAGCTCTAAGGCAGGTGGGCATAAAGATGCTTTTCGTGTAATGCCCATTGGCGAGATGTGGTGCAGCGTGACTTTAGGTGCCGCGCGAGAGGAGATCTATAGGCTAGTCCGTGCCAAGAGAAACATGCATAAGCCTACGTCAGAGTTAACACAGGTACTCCTCCTCCTCCTCCTCTTCTTCCTCCTCCTCCTCCTACTCCTCCTACTCCTCCTCCTCTTCCTCCTCGTCCTCGTCCTCCCCCTCCCCCAACCCCTCGTCCTCCCCCTCGTCCTCCTCCTCCTCCTCCTACTCCTCTCCCAACCCCTCCTCCTCCTCCTCCTCTTCCTCCTCCTCCTCCTCTTCCCCCAACCCCCCCTCCTCCCCCTCCTCCTACTCCTCTTCCCCCAACCCCTCCTGCTCCTCCTCCTCCCCCAACCCCTCGTCCTTTTCCTCCTCCTCCTCCTCCTTCTCCTCTTCCTCCTCCTCCTCCTCCTTCTCCTCCCCCTCCCC
>BOPN01011099.1:15000-18206 GCA_017312705.2 Penaeus japonicus
CTCTCTCTCTCTCTCTCTCTCTCTCTCTCTCTCTCTCTCTCTCTCTCTCTCTCTCTCTCTCTCTCTCTCTCTCTCTCTCTCTCTCTCTCTCTCTCTCTCTCTCTCTCTTTTGCATATTGGTTCGGCGAGAGAGAAAACACAGGTCACTTACAAACACGGGGCAAAAACGGAAATCAGCGTTCATTCATCGATTTATGATACCAACATTCAGTAAGGATTATTGCTGGCACTCAATATAATCTCCCTGTGTCCTTTTCTTTTTACTGATTTATTGAACTGTACTATAATAGTGAACAATTGCCTAAGACCATGCAAATGAAACCGTGACTAGAATCTCTCTCTCTCTCTCTCTCTCTCTCTCTCTATCTATCTATCTATCTATCTATCTATCTGTCTGTCTATCTATCTATCTATCTATCTATTTATCTATCTATCTCTCCTTAGTAATTGTAAATCTAAAAAATGGACATCCTTTCCAAAATCTCACGATGATAAATGAATTCTTTGCTCCGTATACAACCCCCCCCCCTCCCCGCATCCCCCTTCCCTTCCTCTCTCCTTTCACCCGCAAAGTAAAATGAAAAAAAAGGTCGAGTAATGAGCATCCCAACAACCACAAAGTCACAAAGTCATGTCGGAAACGTGCCTGCCGAGACCCCGCGACTTAGACAAAAGAAAGTCTCGAGCCTCATATATCTCTCACAGTTTATGAAACCCGAAGAGAGGAAACTTCACTCGACCGGATTTATGTGGATCGAAATCCGAGATGAATGCGCGAACGCGGGAGGGAAAAGGGCGCGCTGTTTTTACGCGCGTTTTTTTTTCGAGATAAGAAAAACTGCGTGCGTGTGCCTGTGCGTTTGAGTGTGTGGTTATTTATCTATCTATAGATATGTTGATAGATAGGTATAATGATACTACTGCTACTACTACTGATAAGACTAATAACAATGATAATGATAACAATGAGGAAGATGATGATAACAATGACAATGATAATAATAATGATAATGATGGTTAAGATCATTATCATTATCATTATGATAGTAATAGAAATAATGGTAATAACGACATTAATGATAATAGTAGTAACGATATCAATAAAGATAATAGAGATAGCAACAACAATAATGAAAATGATAATGTCAATAATAATAAGAGGAATGATAAACGTCATATTACAGTGATAAAGGTAATACAGGAATGATTATAAAAAAAAACATGATCTTTAAAACGAAATTATTGGTTTGAGATAGTCATATTGGATATAATACGAACAAAATACGAAATGCAATATGAAGGGAAACGGAGAAAAAAATAAAAATAAAATGTCAATCATTTGCAAAGTTAGTTGATCGCAAAATCTGGAATGTCATTGCATTAAAGTTCAGCACTTTGATTACCATAATGTCTTGTAAGAGATTTGCGTTTTTCCTTTCTTATCTTTTTACTCCTTTTCTCTCTTGTTGGGGAGAAGGAGAGGGGGGGGGGATTTAAATTATTGGAAATGGATTTCAATTTCATCTAAGTGCATTTTCATTTGATTTAATCTATTCTAATATCAGTGATTCCTATGCGGTAGGATAATATCATATCATTCAATATGTGGGTCTTACTGTTGATCAGATCCAAGTTAATCTAACTGGATTTAATCCCATCTAACGACATTTTTTTCTGATATTGGTTTTGAAGGCAAGTGTACGAATACACGCCTGCCTGTTTAGACATTCATACGGCAGGCTCTTTCTCTCTCTCTCTCTCTCTCTCTCTCTCTCTCTCTCTCTCTCTCTCTCTCTCTATCTCTCTCTCTCTTTCTCTCTCTCTCTTCCTTACCGCCCTTCCTCTCACTTTGTATTTCTACATATCCTCGTCTACTTTAGATAATCTCTACTTTTTCTCTTTTCCTCCCTTGTCCATCTGCACCTGCTTCTCGATCATTCCCCCCTCCCTGTTCAGAGTGGATAGAACCGAAAGAATATATAATAGAACATAACAACAGGATATGAACCTGTTTTTTTGTTGTTGCTGTTGTTGTTGTTTTTTCGGGCGCACTTATTTCGACGTGCGATAATCCCTTGTGCGACGGAAGGCAAGCGCTGATTGTAAAAAAAACACATCGCAAGGTTTTCTTGCAGGGACACGAGTATGTCACAATGCCAACGAATGATGCGTGCAAACATGTCACTGACTGGTCTGTAGTTTGTATTTAATGCTTAGTTTGCTTTCCGTGTGCGTGACTTTTGAGCTGCAGTTGTGTTTTCATTGGTTAGAGCATTTTTTTTTTATGTACAGTATTCGGTTTAACGTTGATTTCTGAAAATATATGAAAATGTATATATGTGTTAGTTGGGGTTTATGTGTGATCGCATTTTCCTTTAAATGAAAACAATGTCTCAGATACATTGTGTTCATTTTATGGCTACATGAAGAGAGTGAACTTCCATTCGAATGTCCAATATATATATATATATATATATATATATATATATATATATATATCCATATACGCCAGCGACACCAAAGTCAATAAATTTGGACTCACACATGTGTTACTATCTTTCTACTTTCCTAAAAGAAAAAGAGCGCTTTAATATCCAATGTTATGATTACTAATGTGATCCCATTTTTCACCTGGCGTCGCTGGCCATTCGGCATTCGTGCACACGTCGGGCCACCAGTCAGTGCGTCCCCGGACTTTGAGGCGAGAGGTTGTGTTGCCGAGCGCTCAGCCACTCACGTCAGGTCGTGTGAACGGAGGGAAGGCACTTGCGCTTCAAAAAAAAATCGAAAGAAAATGGAACTTTCTTGAGTGACAATGCATCCGTTTATTGCATGCTGATAAAGATAATGATAGAAGCTTATAAAGCTGCACAGAGTTATCATAATGAGGATGTTGGGTCAGTTGTTTTTTTTTCTCGTGTAGAAATTGACATTCTGGGATTAGCGATTCAATAAACAATATGTAATCAGGAATTTTGGATCATGGCAGGACTAGGGTACCTCTTGGTGTGTTTTGTTCAACTGCTGGTTCTAATTCCAGGTAAGTAAGCTGCATTTGTGTGTGTGTTTATGTGTTTTGCTATGAGCATGAGTGCAGAGTTTATGTGCGTCTATGTACCCCTCTTCAGTTCATCTTCGATAGGTGCTAATTATACATACATATATCTATTTATATGTTTATACATACACACATAAATATATATATA
>BOPN01011100.1:0-2500 GCA_017312705.2 Penaeus japonicus
TAGATATAGATATAGATATATTTTTATATACATGTGTGTGTGTGTGTATCTTTGTATCTTTCTATTTCTCTTTGCACACACACACACATGTGTATATATAAATAAGCAAATATACATAAATACGTGAAATTCCCTAATATGAGAGCCTACTGGTTAGTACAGCGGTAACGTGCCGGCCTCACATCCCCGTGGTCGGCAGAACGAGCCCCGTCCAAGTTCGTGAGTGTCCACTGTCGCCTGGCGGTCACCTCACACACCAAGCATCTGGTCCGCAAATCTAGCTTATCCTTATTCTTATCCTTCTATGAATAATCTAGTTTTGCTATTATAGCAAAGACCACTCCTCTATCATTACCTTATCATTGTTTTCATAACAATACAAATTAAACATAACACTATTTTCCATGTCAATATTCCTCTGAAAGTTCCTTAGTATTTTTCATGAGGTCAACATATCCCCAACATCCAGTTTCTAAATCTCTTTTGTCCTCAGATCAAATGACAAAGCGACGCAAAGGGAAAAATTCCGATTTCCGTTTTAGTTCTTCATCCGAAAACTAGATGGCGCTGATAGAGAAACCCGACGAAGCGAATCGCGCGAAAAAGCTGCGAGATCAGAGACAATAAAAGAGATGTTAAAAATAAAAACAATAGAAAATAAAGAGAACAGAGACAAATGATCACAAAAGACAAAGATTCACAACATTGAAAATATATTGCGAAAGTGATCTGAAACGAATTAATTTTAATTCAACGAGAATTTATAACATTTTGACAGCGAATTGGATTGGAGAGAGAGAGAGTGGGGGAGGGGGGGAGAGAAGGGGGGATGGTTGTGTAAATTGGAGATTCTAAACTAGCAGCTGCATCCTAACACACGATAAAGTATATGTATGTAATGCAGACGCTCACACATATTAACTCAATCACTCACCCACTCACTCACTCACTCACTCACTCATACACACGTACATACACATGGCCACACCCACTCACACATACACACACACATATATGTATAAACGTTTGGCTATATGATAATACTTGCTAAACTCGGGAAACTTTAATCCATTACAATGTAAATTCCCTGGTTCTCTTTGTGTGGGTGTGAGTGTAGGTGTATGTGTGTGTGGGTGGGTGTTTGTGTGTGTGTGGGGGTGTTTGTGTGTGTGGGGGTGTGTGTTTGTGTGTGTTTGGGTGTGTGTTTGTGTCTGTGCATCCGCATGTGTGTGTGTGTGTGCGTCCGTATGTGTGTGTGTTCGTCCGTATGTGTGTGCGTGCGTCCGTATGTGTGCGCGTGTGTAAAAATTACGTGAAGTAAGTCAGATTACATAATGAACAATGACCATCAAGATAAAAGTATCTACTTTTTTCAAAGAATAACAAACCCCCCAAAAACAAAAAGGTCAAGTACCAAATTTCCTCCCCAGAGCGAAGACACGAATCAAGACAACAACACAAACAGCATCAAATCCCCAGACGCAGAAACAGGGAGATTAATCACAAGGAAAAGGTTCGACATCACTGCCTCTGCAACACCAACGTGAATTTCGAGAAAAAACACCGTTCAACGTCGATTAAATGTGGGTGGGGGTGGGGGTAGGGGGGGGAGGGAGGATATGCTAATTCGTACTCGCTCCCTGTGGCTTCTTCTGAGAAAGTGTCGGCTTTTGCATTTCACTTGAAAAATCTACTTGCTTGCTCAGGCTGTTTTTAATTTCTGTTTGCTGTTCTTCTTTTTTCTTTTCTTTTTTTTCTTAATTATCAAATGTGTATTAGTATAATGGCAATGATGAAGGAAGAAATATGTTATCTCTTTCACTGTCTCTTTATCTCTCTTCCTCTCTCTCTCTCTCTCCCTCTTCTCCCTCTCTCTCTCTCTCTCTCTCTCTCTCTCTCTCTCTATATATATATATATATATATATATATATATATATATATATATATATATATATATATATATATATATATATATATACATATATATATATATAAATATATATATATGTATATATATATATATATATGTATATATATATATATATATATATATATATATATATATATATATATATGAATGTATATGTATATATATGTATGTGTATGTATTTATCTATCTATTTATCTATCTATCTATCTATATCTATTTATATATATATACACAAATTTTCAGTGTCTTTACCTCTTTCTCCCCTCCTATTACCTTTCCCTCTTCCCCTGCCTTTTTCTATTTATACTCCCAACAAAATTGTTTGAAACGTATTACTCGTTGAAAAGCGGAGACATAAGAGGAAACTTTTGTGTGTGTATGTGTGAGTGTGTGTGTGTGTGTGTGTGTGTGTGTGTGAGAAAGAGGATGGGAGAGGCCGACAGAGGGCGACGAAGGCGCAGAAGGGGACCAGGTCAATCTCGCGAAAGCCTCGGCTAACTTTCGGGTCATCTCAGAGGCGGCGTCGCGAGAGAAAGAAAGGGGGGCGAAAGGGGTCAGCCGCGGCATCT
>BOPN01011100.1:15000-18201 GCA_017312705.2 Penaeus japonicus
ATTACTGTAATCATTATTGTCATTATTACCATCGTTATTATTATTGTTGTTATTGTTAATATTATCATTTAATAGTACAATCATCATCATTATCATAATCATCATCTTTATTATTGTTATCAATATCATCATCAACATCATTATTAGTTGTCTTGCCGTTGTTATCATGACTAGTACTACTGCCATTTATATTAGGTATCGTTATATTATTATTATCATATCATCATTATAAATATTACTATTTAAATCCACCATTACATTATTATTATCAATATTTGTATCAGTATCCCGCTTGTTATCATTATCTTCATGATTATTCATTGCTATGATAGCAATAATTTTGGTTAGCATTATCAACTTAATCATCATTCTCGTTCGTCATCATCATCATCATTGTTATTGATGTTTTTTCTTGTTGTTGGTATGATTTACAACCGTATCTTTATTGTCATCTTCATTTCATTATCCTTATCGTTGTTATCATTATTATTATCATTATCATCATTATGAGTACCATCATTGATTATAATCGTTGTTACTGAAGACGAATGAGTAGAAAACAAAAGAAAAAAAAACAAAAAAAACGACAAAAATGCAAGAACCAGACCCTTAACCACAACAACAGAAAACGACAAAAAAACAACAACAAATCAAAAATAAACCAAAACCAAAAAAAGAAGGAGAAAAGGTTAAAGAGTTATAGATGAGACGCGCTAAGCATCGCTCACTCATCCCGGTCGGAGGCTGTTCCTTTGAGGACCCCGCCGAAGACGCTCTCGGTCAGTCTCCTATGAGGCGGAGGTTTTGGGGGAAGGAGGGAGGGAGGGAGGGAGGGAGGGGGTAGATGAGGGGAGGAGGGAGGGGAGGTGAGGGGACAAAGGGGGAGGGGGAAAGGAGGAGGGGAGGGGAGGTGAGGGAGGGAGGAGGGAGAGGAAGGGGGAGGGGAGGGAGGGGGGGGGGGGGGAGGGGAGGGAAGGGAGGGAGGTGAGGGGAGGAGGAAGGGGAGGGAGGTGAGGGAGGGGGGTGGAGGGAGGGGGGAGGGAGGGGAGGAGGGAGGGAGGGGGAGGGGAGGAGGAAGGGGGGAGGTGAGGAAGGAGGGAAGGGAGGGAGGTGAGGGGATGAAGGAGGTGAGGGGGGAGGGGGAGGAGGGAGGGGGAGGGAGGGCTGAGGGGAGGGGTGGAGGGACGTGAGGGGAGGAGGGAAGGGATAGAGGTGAGGGGAGGAAGGAGGGAGGGAGGGAGGTGAGGGGAGGAAGGGGGGAGGGAGTGAGGTGAGGGGAGGAAGGGGGGAGGGAGGGAGGTGAGGGGAGGAAGGGGGGAGGGAGGGGAGGAGGGAGGGAGGGGAGGGGAGGAGGGAGGGAGGTGAGGGGAGGAAGGGGGGAGGGAGGTGAGGGGAGGAGGGAGGTGAGGAAGGAGGGAAGGGAGGTGAGGGAAGGAGGGAGGGAGGGAGGTGAGGGGAGGAATGAGGGAGGGAGGTGAGGGAAGGAGGGAGGGAGATGAGGGAGGTGAGGGGAGGAAAGAGGGAGTGAGGGAGGGGAGGAAGGAGGTGAGGGAGGGAGGTGAGGGGATGGAGGGAGGGAGGTGAGGGAAGCAAGGAAGAGAGGGAGGGATGATGAGGCTGAGAGGGAGAGATAAAAGATGGAAGAAAGGACGAAGAGTGAAGGAAAAGAGAGAAGGAAGGGAGGGAAGAATGGTTGAGCAAAACGAAGGGAAGGAGAGACAACGGGAGGAGAGAGACAGAGATAGATAGACAGATAGATATAGAGAAAGCAGACAGACAGAAATATCGGAAACTATATACCAAAACACTCCCCAAAAAAATAGCAAAGAGAGAAAAAAAAATTGGAAGAATCAGCAAAGCAACAGCGATAGGATCGACAGAGAAGGGTAAAGGGATCGAATCCCTTTGGAAGGAGAATCGAGGACACCTTAAAAGGGATTAAGGAACTTCGATTCCGTGGATTAACCGACGTCATCACGGAGAGATTCGATGCAGGGGATTGGGCGGGCTACATTGAAGATTGGGGATTTGCAAGATGCAGAGGAGAGCGGAGGGCGGTGTAGTTAGCAAATTGATTTTCGCAGAAGGGGAGGGGGGGATGCTGGGAGAACGACCAGCCAAGTCATCTTCGTAAACATACACACATACACTTCCATAGACACACACACGCATGGATAAACATACATAGGTATACACGCACACGCATGGATCTGTATACACATACACACATAAGCATTAATTACATGTATATACACACACACATGGACATTGGACACACATACATCCAGTATATACACACACAGACAGACGTACACATAAGAGAGAGAGAGAGAGAGAGAGAGAGAGAGAGAGAGAGAGAGAGAGAGAGAGAGAAAGAGAGAGAGAGAGAGAGAGAGACAGAGAGAGACAATAAGAGAAAGAAAATAAGGAGACGGGTAGACATAGAACGAAGTAGAAACGCAAGCGCAGAGAGAAAGAGAAAGAGAGAGAGACCGAAAGACAAGGAGAGAGAGTAAGCGACAGAGATAGATAGTTAGATTGACGTAAAAAAATAATTTTTGTATTTCATCTCCTTTGTTTTTCCTTCTTCGTTTTGTAATATAAAGAAAATTATAAAACAGACACAAGTTGCATGAATATGCAGGGACTAAATTGACAATGCAAATAACATTTTCTGTTCCTCTGGCCAAATTGTATTTTTTGCTCTCTCTTTTTTTCACGTAAAGTCTTTAAAAATGTTGAATTTTTAATTTACAATGTACATTGCATGCGAATTCATTAAAGTGCTTTTAGCAGTACGATAATAAAAAGGGGATTTGGCAGATGGAAAAATACGCATAATTTTGTTCATTTCAACCGAAGGGCGCACTCCTGTTGGCTCATTCCCCGTCTGTCTTATATGCACGAGTGAGGGAACGGGTGTAGGCCTATTTCAAGCGTCAAAGAGTGGAGGGGAGAGAGAATAAAGGGGGTAAAGAGGGGAAAGAAGTTACTAAAAGGACTATTAGAAATTACTATTTCCATTTCTCTCTCTCTCTCTCTCTCTTTCTCTATCTATCCATCTATTTATCTATCTATCTATTTATCTCGCCCTCTCTCTCTCTCTCTCTCTCTTTCTCTCTCTCTCTCTCTCTCTCTCTCTCTCTCTCTCTCTCTCTCTCTCTCTCTCTCTCTCTCTCTCTCTCTCTCTCTCTCTCTCTC
>BOPN01011101.1:0-18200 GCA_017312705.2 Penaeus japonicus
TATATATATGAATATTGCGTGTATGTGTGTACGTACTGACTTAATCAATTCGGCTTAATATTCTTATGTAAAGTTCTCATATGCTATGAACCCAAAACTTAGTCGTCACAAAAGGTAGATTATCATGATGACTCTCATGGCGTTTCTCACGCTCATCCCATATAAGGCCCCATAGCTTATGGCTCTCAACAGATTGTCTCACGGTGAGGGATTTGAAACACTTGAAGGAAGAATAAATTTAATATTACATTAATTTATAAACATCAAGTTAAATTAATCACGAGTGAAATTTCTTGTTTTTCATCAGCTAAAATTACTTTTTTAGATGAAGGTCTCAGCAGTGTTGGCTTGTGTCTTGGCTGTAGCTGCAGCCAGCCCCTCCCTTCGCCACAATTGGAGTAGATTTAAGGTAACATTTGGAGTGGTCTGTCCAGAGAACATGCCCATAAGGGGGCCCATACATTCTCAGTCGCCTACCCGGTTGCTTGAGCGATAGAGGCTCGTTCAGGCAAAAGCCTCAGAGGTTATTTCACCAACTTGGCGCCGACGGGGTGGCTCATTTCAGGCCAACTTTTGAGTGGACTCCACAGGCCGGTCCGGTTACTTGCTCAGGCCATCGGGCAGGCGGCTCGAGGATGTGGGGCCTTATGGGACAGGCGGAAAAATATAGATGGTTATGGATTCTGTTATACGCAAAATGGGTTTATTGAAAGATGAGACAAAGGATTAGACAAAAAATGGATAGAAAATATACTATAAGGATGAATTGAAAATGCTGTTTTGGCTTCCACAGGTTGAGCATGGACGCCATTACGCCAGCGTGGAGGAGGAGCGCTACCGCCTGTCGGTGTTCGAGCAGAACCAACAGTTCATCGACGAACACAACGCCCAGTTCGAGAACGGCGAAGTGACGTTCACTCTCAAGATGAACCAGTTCGGCGACATGGTTAGTTCCTCCATCCTTCCTCAGTCTTCCGATCGTAAAATAAATCAGGCAATAAGCAATTGCAAAATCAATCCAGACGATGATCAGTTTCGTCTCCACCTTTTGTAAAGACAACAGAAGAGATCGTGGGCGCCATGAACGGCTTCATCTCCACTCCTGGCCGCCGACCCGTAGCTACCTTGAGAGCTGACGAAGAGACTCTCCCGAAGGAGGTGGACTGGCGCACCAAGGGCGCCGTCACCCCCGTCAAGGACCAGAAGCAGTGCGGGTCCTGCTGGGCTTTCTCTACGGTGGGTCATGTTTTGGTCATGTCTTAAAGTGGTCTTCAGAATACATGCAATGTGTGACATGAATTCTGCCGCGAAGAATTCCTGATTTCTGTCGTCTAGAATTTCGTAAACAATACCACGAACGGTTTGTCCCCAATGGCGAGACTCTAAACCTCAACGGATCTCCCATAGACCGGCTCTCTGGAGGGTCAGCACTTCCTGAAGGACGGCAAGCTAGTGAGTCTGTCCGAGCAGAACCTGGTCGACTGCTCCGGCAAATACGGAAACCTTGGCTGTTTCGGTGGCCTCATGGACAACGCCTTCAGGTACATCAAGGCCAACAAGGGCATCGACACTGAGGAGTCTTACCCTTACGAAGCCAAGGTTAGTGTTCGTGAGGGCGGTTTGTGATCCTGAAATACCTGAGAAGTAGAATCGATGTTTTGGATAATCGCACAAGGTGACTAAGGAAATAGGAGAGAGAGAGAGAAAGAGAGAGAGAGAGAACTATAACCCGCGTTTCCTTTTACATACAGAACGGCCAATGCCGCTTCAACGCTTCCGACGTCGGCGCCACCGACACCGGCTTCGTGGACGTCGAGCACGGCAGCGAGAGCGCCCTCAAGAAGGCCGTGGCCACGATCGGCCCGATTTCAGTGGCCATCGACGCTTCCAGGCCCACCTTCCACTTCTACCACGATGGTTAGTGTCGCGACGTCACTCCAATGAGTTACATGTTTATTAGTTTAGTCTTTGAATCATACGAATACTTCTGTTTATTCATGTGGAAAGAATCAAATATGCCAGACACATTAAGAAGGAACTGGCGGTTTTCATGTTCACATATCGTCATAAGCCTTTGATAGAAGGTATTTGCCCGATATTTATTCCATGTTCAGCGGAAAACGGAGTGTAGTGCATCCATCTTTCTAGATCAATGACTCGTAACCTTTTTACTGCCACGCCACAAATAGATAAGCGTATGACTCAGAGACCCATTATCAGATATAAAATTCCCTTCCAAACTTAGAGTAAAAAAAGAAGAAGAGTCAGTTTCTCTTCTTTATTAACCATGAATGATGAATAAAACAGTAGTCCTTTTTACTCCCACGTCTCCTTTCCTCGTTAGGCCTCCCCTACCCACCCCCCCATCCCACCCAGCTGGACTCGCGCCCTCAGTTAAGAACCACTATTCCATAACATTGCTTCCCTCAGGTGTCTACTCTGACAAGAGCTGCTCCTCGATGCACCTCGACCACGGCGTCCTGGCGGTGGGCTACGGCTCGGCGGAGAACGGCGGGGACTACTGGCTGGTCAAGAACTCGTGGAACACCTCCTGGGGGAACAAGGGCTACATCCAGATGTCCCGCAACAACGAGAACAACTGCGGCATCGCCACTCAAGCCTCGTACCCGCTCGTCTGATTGTGCTTTGGCGTCTCGTGAGGATTTCCTTTCAACGCCGCCTCGAGATTTCTCTTTTCTTCTAAAAGCAGAAGCGTAAAAGTTCTTCTCTAATGTTTTATCTACTATGGATTTTTTTTATATACTGTTTTGAGATTAGTAACCTCGATTGTCTATCCGAGGCTATGAACTATTTGGAATTAAGTAAAATTGTTAAAAAAAAAGTGCAGTAATAAACAAAACTAATTATATGATGATTTATGATTATCCACTCACGATGACAATGTGTGTTGAGAATCCCGTTGATTACAATTCATTGCAAAAGACAGTTACTTGATCAAAGCAGATAGATAGAAAGACAGATAAAAGGTAGATATATAATGGCAGATAGTTTGATAGATACACTGATAGACAAATATACTGATACACAAACAGATGAATAGATGGATAGACAGATAGATAAATGGATAGTTAAGTCTAAAGATAGATTTGATGAACAGACAGACAGACGAAATTATATTTTAAGAACACAGGTTCACACATACACACACACACACACCGAGTTATAATGAATAGAAAATAGCTATACACTTTATTATTTACTGTTTTGCTTGACATAGAGACGGTTCCACTGTGCCACCAGAGAGAGAGGAAGAGAGATATAGAGAGAGAGAGAGAGAGAGAGAGAGAGAGAGAGAGAGAGAGAGAGAGAGAGAGAGAGAAAGAGAAAAAGAGAAAGAAAGAGAAAGAAAAAGAACGAGAGAAATAGAAAGAGAGAGAGAGAGAGAGAGAGAAAGAGGGAGAGAGAAAGAGAGAAAGAGAAAGAAAGAGAAAGAAAAAGAACGAGAGAAATAGAAAGAGAGAAAGAGAGAGAGAGAGAGAGAAAGAGAGAGAGAGAGAGAGCGAGAGAGAGAAAGAGAAAGAAAGAAAGAGAGAAAGAAAGAAAGAGAGAGAGAAAGAAAGAGAGAGAGAGCGATGCAAGTAAAGAGAGAAAACCCGAGACATGAAGATACCACTTCCTTCACCTGGGAGGGGAGGGAGGAGGGAGGGGGGGGTCATGAATCGTTAATGAACCCATGAGTACCAAATACAAGACCATCGTGGGTTTGCAATACCCATTTTTTTCATTCTTTTATATGTCTTTAATGATTCCACAAACACTTAATTAATAAACCTACCTGACCTCACCTGTTTACTCCATTCCTTGAATTTTCGGAATGTCATTAACGTTATTATCATTATAATTAAATAAATTACAGTATTAATTGTTTATTCAGCCTAATCATACATACAAACTGGCAAATACAAATTAATTAATCAAGGCTAAACCTTTCTTTTCTTATGGGTTCTCAGCTATAGTAATTGTTAATGTTCAGGCAAAACAGTTTAAACACATATAATAACAGTAAGTTATTGAACATATCATAACATTTTAACAACACAAATGGTAAAGAGAGAAGCAAATTTGTTATATAATGTTCATACGATCCTAGAATGTTTTTTTTAAAGTTGGTTTTAAATGTTGCACTATTACTGAATATTTTCAACTGATTAGGTAAAAAAAAAAAAAAATCTCAGTTCAGATTTTTGCTCTCTCGTGTATTTATTGTGATCTAGATATACGAGAAGTTTATTGGATAAGTTCTGGTTATATGCAAATTTTAAAACTTTCCAACTAGTGAATAATATCAGTGAATTTTAATGTGCGTAGATGATTTATCATAAATAGCCCCAGCAATTATCCGTACACTCTGTTTTTGTTTTGTTATCAATGACTTAAGGTTGTTTGTGTATGCTGCATCCCTGGCTACGTTATGATATTGAAGATGTAGGTACATTTGGTTATATTATAGTTTTGTTATCCTTTAATTCATATTTAACCCTTTTGGCACACCGTGAGTGACGTCCTTTGAAGGATTCACGATAAACAAGTTGAAAACAAAACAACGAAGCAAAACACAGGAAAACACACGAATAATCCAAAGGTCTTTTCGTCTGTTAGTTAAATAGCCAATCAAAGCCATGGCACGAAAGTAATAATAATTTAATTTTGTTAATGAAATCCCACGATCAATGGCGTCAAAAGCTTTCTTCGGGTCTAAAAACATGCCAATCATGTAATCATTATAGTCAAGAGCGTTGATGAGTCGAGTGAGAATTAAGAGAATAATGTTTATGGTTTTCGCTATTTCAATCATCTTATGCATTTGGTAACACCTGCAATATACGAACAACGTTATCAACATCGTACTCATTATGACCCTTTGCCTTGAATATTTCTTGATTGACTGCTGTGTCTGCAACATTTTTTCCCGATAAGAGTCTCGGTCGGGGCGGTTGCAGCTCACACGCTTGCCTCATATAAGGCCCGCTGTGCCCAAGTGCCTTCAGAGTCCGTCAAGGTGAGTTAGCCAACACGTCGGCTGGGAGATCTTTTAGAAACACTGGCTTAGATACATTTGCTTTTGTGTGAACACCTCCATTCAGATACCAAATCGAACACTGAATTCCTTTCCAGATGAAGTTCCTGTCAGTGTTGGCTTGTGTTGTGGCCGTCAGCGTGGCCAGTCCCTCCCTTCGCCAGCAATGGCACAACTTCAAGGTATCTGCAATCTCCTTTCACCGTCTTTGTGCAATATTTATGCAATAGCTTCAAGCTTTTTGTTTTCAAATTACGGCCGAGATTATGATAAAGCTATAGTGGTCAAGATCCCAACCCACAGTGACGGTTCTCTCCCGTGTAGGCTGAGCACGGCCGCCATTACGCCAGCGTGGAGGAGGAGCGCTACCGCCTGTCGGTGTTCGAGCAGAACCAACAGTTCATCGACGAACACAACGCCAGGTTCGAGAACGACGAAGTGACGTTCACTCTCAAGATGAACCAGTTCGGCGACATGGTGAGCATGTCCATTTGGATGCATGTCTTTCGGAGTTACAGTGGTGAAGATACAGTGATAGATGCACTGTCAAATGTCGTCCCCTTTGGTCCTGTCCATGTCTTTATCTGTCATTGTCTCTGCCTTCAGACGTCCGAGGAATTCTCCGCCACGATGAATGGCTTCCTCAATGTCCCCAGCCGTCGCCCTGTGGCCATCCTGGAAGCTGACGACGAGACTCTCCCGGAGAAGGTGGACTGGCGCACCAAGGGCGCCGTCACCCCCGTCAAGGACCAGAAGCAGTGCGGGTCCTGCTGGGCTTTCTCTACGGTGGGTCATGTTTTGCAGCGCCTTGCCTTGTTTCAAAAAGCCTGTTTTCTTTCTTTCTAACGTGAAATGATACATGTAATGGACATCGCACCTCCTGTCACACAGACGGGATCCCTGGAGGGACAGCACTTCCTGAAGGACGGCAAGCTGGTGAGTCTGTCCGAGCAGAACCTGGTCGACTGCTCTGGCAAGTTCGGGAACATGGGCTGCGGTGGCGGCCTCATGGACCAAGCCTTCCGCTACATCAAGGCCAACAAGGGCATCGACACTGAGGCCTCCTACCCGTACGAGGCTCAGGTCAGTATCCTTAGTTCTTCCTATCTTGAATAACGCCTTCCCAAGTTGTAAGGAAATGGAATAGTCGCTAAGGAAAGTATCATGCATCTTATCACTCCTGTCTATCGTCTAAAGGACGGTAAGTGTCGATTCGACTCATCCAACGTCGGCGCCACCGACACCGGCTTCGTGGACGTCGAGCACGGCAGCGAGAGCGCCCTCCAGAAGGCCGTGGCCAAGGTTGGACCCATCTCCGTGGCCATCGACGCCTCTCAACCTAGCTTCCAGTTCTACCATAACGGTAAAGGCTGTCACTTCGTTATAGTTTAAATCCCTGGAGAAATAGATATATATCTCTTGGTATTCTTAACAAAGTACATAGTTCCTCGAATAGGTAAAGACATGGCATTGTTTTGATCCGCTCAGGCGTGTACTACGAAGAGCAGTGCTCCTCCACCATGCTCGACCACGGCGTGCTGGCGGTGGGCTACGGCTCGGAGGAGAAAGGCGGGGACTACTGGCTGGTGAAGAACTCGTGGAACACCTCCTGGGGGAACAAGGGCTACATCCAGATGTCCCGCAACAAGAAGAACAACTGCGGCATCGCCTCACAGGCCTCGTACCCGCTCGTCTAGAGTTCTGTGATCTGTGATCCTCGTGTCTCTGAAGATATGCCTTTGCTGTATCTTTTCCGTAGAACGAGTTCCAGGGTTAAATACCAATGTCCATTAGCATAAAGTCTTTCAAGTTCTTTGTTGAAATATATCGTGTTACTTGAACTGCTTGTGTGATATCATTAAACTGAAAATATTCCCTTATGTGTATCAATGACAGTATCCTCATAGAAATTTTGACTCATACAGAGAGACGCCATCTTTTAAAGGACGTTATTTGTTCATAAACATAATTTTTCAACGCAAAAGGCATTATAGAATCTTGTAACAAATCTAAATAATATTTGTACTTGCCAAGTTCACTTGAATATGAACAAAAGTATTAAGAAGTCGAAATCCTTACAAGTGAAAAACAGTGAGGTACAAGTTTGTCCATTAATATAAAGGTTTTCAAGTTCTTCACTGAAGTATATCGTGTTACTTGAACTGCTTGTGTGATATCATTAAACTGAAAATATTCCCTTATATGTATTACTGACAGTATCCTTATAGAACTTTTGATTCATATAGAGTGACGCAAGATTTTTAATGACGTTATTTATTCATATACATAATTTTTCAACGCAAAAGGCATTTTAGAATCTTGTAATAAATTATAATAATGTCTGTACTTGCAAAGTTCACATGAATACGAACAAAAGCATTAAGAAGTCGTAATCCTTAACAAGGCTTAATCTCTGGGAAAACAGTGAGGTACAAGCTTCACTTTTGTCGGTAGTATAAATCTAAGTATTCCAAGTAGATGTAAGTAAGAAGATCACCTTTTATTATGTTATGATATCTATTATTACAAAATGCAGAGTTTATTTTTTTATTGTCTGTGGATATAAAAAAGTAGTCCTTAATGCGTGGCGTCATCCCAAATAACATTTTTCCGGTTTTCAGCGATACGAATGACCTAATTATAAAATACTACATAACAAAGGAAAGGATTTCTACCCTATACCTCATTAAAACAAAATATAAACATATTCATAAGTATCCAGATTCTCAATATTGTTTCTTTATGCAAAAAATGATTTTTTTTTTCATTCTCATTCCTTGCAAGCGTTTACTTTCAATGTCAACAGGAAATGCAATCTATGCCATTTAGAACGAGACCAAATAGATATGAAGTTTTGTTATAGGCATATATACATGCATACATAAATACATACATACATATATGTATATATAGATAGATACAGACATACATACATACATATATACATACATACAAACATATTTATATACATACATACATACAAACACACATATATATACAGCACATTCATACATACATGCATAGACACATATATAGATACACATATACTTACATACATACACATACATGCATACATACATACACACATGAATACACACATGCATACATGACATATATATATATATATATATATATATATATATATATATATATATATATATATATATATATATATATATATATATATGCATATATATATATATATATAATATACACACACATAAACACTTAACACAGGCAGTAACCCCAAGACTGAACTCATTTGCTGCGTTTTACTACTTTATGACTGAGCGTAAAATAAACTCTACTCAGTTGAAAGGAAATTTATTCATTTATCTCATAAAGCCAAATTGAATTCGCTTTTATAATAGCTGTTTTTTTATCCGACGATGTGATGATGCGTTTTATTCCCTTATATATATATACAGTTCTTTCAAAATAATCTCAACTTGAGCTTTGTATGATAATCAATAGTTTTACTTCAAACATGCATTTGTTTATATTACTATCAGCTTACATCAAATTGTTCTTGCCTTTAACATTCATGTATGAATACTTTATGAACTGTTACCACGAATCGCAATCCATCTGCTTGCAAATGATCTCCCATTGAGCTTTTTACGAAGAATGACAAATTCACTACAGGCATCAGAGCACACCAGGGTCGACATCGGTTGATTAATGACCGTGTTCTACGAGTGAGAGATTTGATTAAAAACCTGCGGTTAATCATTCACGTAAAAAGGGCGAGGCGCAAAGCCGTTAACCACTTTCCCATTATTGCTTCTTTCTTCGACATTTCATCCAGTTCGTAGATTAAGGTATATAAAAGAATACAGAAGATACAGATCCAGAATAAACGAATAACCGTATCGTTGAATAGTAGAAATTTACGGATATTCGAAGCATTCACCATTGGTGAAGACGATGAAAAGAAGTGGGCCCAGAGTAGCTCCTTAGGGTACACCGTGAGTGACGTCCTTTGACGCATTCATGGCGAACAAGTTGAAAACAAAACAACGAAGCGAAACACAGAATAACACACGAATAATCCAAAGGTCATTTTGTCTGTTAGTTAAGTAACTTGGAAGCTAATCCAAAATCCTGGCACGAAAGAAATAATATTTTAATTTTGTTAATGAAATCCCATAATCAATGGCGTCAAAAGCTTTCTTCGGATCTAAAAAGATGCCAATCATGTAATCATTATAGTTAAGAGCATTGATGACTTGAGTGAGAATTGAGAGAATAGTGTTTTGTTGAGTTATTTTCACTGAATCTGAATTGTTCTTTCGTTAGAACATTTGACAGTTGATTTTCTTTGCCTCCTTTAAAAATGGTTATAATTTTCGTTATTTCAATCATCTTATGCATTTGGCAACACCTGCAAAATACGAACAACGTTATCAACATGGTATTCATTATGACGCTTTGCCTTGAATATTTCTTGATTGACTGCTGTGTCTGCAACATTTTTTTCCGATAAGAGTCTAGGTCGGGGCGGTTGCAGCTCACACGCTTGCCTCATATAAGGCCCGCTGTGCCCAAATGCCTTCAGAGTCCGTCAAGGTGAGTTAGCCAACACGTCGGCTGGGAGATCTTTTAGAAACACTGTGGCTTAGATACATTTGCTTTTGTGTGAACACCTCCATTCAGATACCAAATCGAACACTGAATTCCTTTCCAGATGAAGTTCCTGTCAGTGTTGGCTTGTGTTGTGGCCGTCAGCGTGGCCAGTCCCTCCCTTCGCCAGCAATGGCACAACTTCAAGGTATCTGCAATCTCCTTTCACCGTCTTTGTGCAATATTTATGCAATTGCCTTGTCTCAAATTACGGCCGAGATTATGATAAACCTATAGTGGTCAAGATCCCAACCCACAGTGACGGTTCTCTCCCGTGTAGGCTGAGCACGGCCGCCATTACGCCAGCGTGGAGGAGGAGCGCTACCGCCTGTCGGTGTTCGAGCAGAACCAACAGTTCATCGACGAACACAACGCCAGGTTCGAGAACGGCGAAGTGACGTTCACTCTCAAGATGAACCAGTTCGGCGACATGGTGAGCATGTCCATTTGGATGCATGTCTTTCAGAGTTACAGTGTTGAAGATACAGTGATAGATGCACTGTCAAATGTCGTCCCCTTTGGTCCTGTCCATGTCTTTATCTGTCATTGTCTCTGCCTTCAGACGTCCGAGGAATTCTCCGCCACGATGAATGGCTTCCTCAATGTCCCCAGCCGTCGCCCTGTGGCCATCCTGGAAGCTGACGACGAGACTCTCCCGGAGAAGGTGGACTGGCGCACCAAGGGCGCCGTCACCCCCGTCAAGGACCAGAAGCAGTGCGGGTCCTGCTGGGCTTTCTCTACGGTGGGTCATGTTTTGCAGCGCCTTGCCTTGTCTCAAAAAGCCTGTTTATTTTCTTTCTAAAGTGAAATAACACGTGTAATGAACAGAGCACCTCCTGTCACACAGACGGGATCCCTGGAGGGACAGCACTTCCTGAAGGACGGCAAGCTGGTGAGTCTGTCCGAGCAGAACCTGGTCGACTGCTCCGGCAAGTTCGGGAACATGGGCTGCGGTGGCGGTCTCATGGACCAAGCCTTCCGCTACATCAAGGCCAACAAGGGCATCGACACTGAGGCCTCCTACCCGTACGAGGCTCAGGTCAGTATCCTTAGCTCTTCCTATCTTGAATAACGCCTTCCCAAGTTGTATGGAATTGGAATAGTCGCTAAGGAAAGGATCATGCATGTTATTACTCGTATCTTCCGTCTAAAGGACGGTAAGTGTCGATTCGACTCATCCAACGTCGGCGCCACCGACACCGGCTTCGTGGACGTCGAGCACGGCAGCGAGAGCGCCCTCCAGAAGGCCGTGGCCAAGGTTGGACCCATCTCCGTGGCCATCGACGCCTCTCAACCTAGCTTCCAGTTCTACCATAACGGTAAAGGCTCTCACTTCGTTATAGTTTAAAGCCCTGTAGAAAAAAAATGCATATCTCTTGGTATTCTTAACGACGTACATAGTTCCTCGAATAGGTAAAGACATTGCATTGTTTTGATCCGCTCAGGCGTGTACTACGAAGAGCACTGCTCCTCCACCATGCTCGACCACGGCGTGCTGGCGGTGGGCTACGGCTCGGAGGAGAACGGCGGGGACTACTGGCTGGTGAAGAACTCGTGGAACACCTCCTGGGGGAACAAGGGCTACATCCAGATGTCCCGCAACAAGAAGAACAACTGCGGCATCGCCTCACAGGCCTCGTACCCGCTCGTCTAGAGTTCTGTGATCTGTGATCCTCGTGTCTCTGAAGATATGCCTTTGCTGTATCTTTTCCGTAGAACGAGTTCCAGGTTTAAATACCAATGTCCATTAGCATAAAAGTTTTCAAGTTCTTTACTGAAATATATCGTGTTACTTGAACTGCTTGTGTGATATCATTAAACTGAAAATATTCCCTTATGTGTATCAATGACAGTATCCTCATAGAAATTTTGGCTCATACAGAGAGACGCAAGATTTTTAAAGGACGTTATTTGTTTATATACATAATTTTTTTAACGTAAAAGGCATTATAGAATCTTGTAATCAATCTAAATAATATTTGTACTTGCCAAGTTCACTTGAATATGAACAAAAGTCTTAAGAAGTCGAAATCCTTACAAGTGAAAAACAGTGAGGTACAAGTTTCACTTTTATCGGTAGTATAGATATAAGTATGCCAAGTAGATCTAAGTAAGAAGATCACCTTTTATTTTGTTATGATATCTGTTATTACAAAATACAGAGTTTTTATTTTTTATTGTCTGTTGATATATAAAAAAACAACAACAATCCTTAATGCGTGGCGTCATCCCAAATATTTTTTTTTTTTTCGGTTTTCAGCGATACGAATGACCTAATTATAAAAGACTAGCCAACAAAGGAAAGGATTTTTACCCTATACCTCATTAAAGCAAAATATAAACACATTCATGATGGTACAAATTCTCAATATTGTTTCTTTATGCAAAAACTGATTGTTTTTTTTTCATTCTCATTCCTTCCATGCGTTTACTTTCAATATCGACTGGAAATACAATCTATGCCCTTTAGAACGAGACCAAATAGATATGAAATATTGTTATAAGCATATATACATGCATACATACATACATGATTATATACATACATACATATATGCATATATAGATAGATGCATACATATATACATATATACATACAAACATATTTATATACATACATACATACAAACACACATACATATATACATTGATACATACATGCATAGATACATATATACATACATATATACTTATATATATACACATACATGCATACATACATAAATATATGCATAAATATATATATATATATATATATACATATATATACATATATATATATATATATATATACATATATATATATATATATATATATATACACTCACATAAACACTCAAGACAGGCAGGAACTCGAAGAATGCACTCATTTGCTGCGTTTTACTGCTTTTTGTCTGAACGAAAAATAAACTCATTTGAAAGGAAATTTATTCATTTATCTCATAAAACCAAATTGAATTCGCTTCTATGACAGTTGTTTCTTTATCCGACGATGTGATGATGCGTTTTATTCCCTTATATATATATATATACAGTTCTTTCAAAATAATCTCAACTTGAGCTTTGTATGATAATCAATAGTTTTACTTCAAACATGCATTTGTTTATATTACTATCAGCTAATATCAACTTGTTCTTGCCTTTAACATACATATATACAAACTCTTTTGAACTGTCATCACGAATCGCAATCCATCTGCTTGCAAATGATCTCCCATTCAGCTTTTTACGAAGAATGACAAATTCACTACAGGCATCAGAGCACACCAGGCTCGACATCGGTTGATTGATGACCGTGTTCTACGAGTGAGAGATTTGATTAAAAGTCTTTGGTTAAACATTGACATAAAAGGGCGAAGCGCGAAGCCGATGACCACTTTCTCATTATTATTTCTTTCTTCAACAATTCATCCAGTTCGTTGATTAAGGTACAGAGAAGAATACAGAAAATACAGATCCAGAATAAACGAATAACCGTATCATCGAATACTAGAACTTTACAGATATTCGAAGCATTCACCATTGATGAAGACGAGGAAAAGAAGTGGGCCCAGAGTGGCTCCTTGGGGTACACCGTGAGTGACGTCCTTTGACGCATTCATGGCGAACAAGTTGAAAACAAAACAACGAAGCGAAACACAGAAAAACACACGAATAATCCAAAGGTCTTTTCGTCTGTTAGTTAAGTAACTTGGAAGCCAATCCAAAGCCATGGCACGAAAGTAATAATAATTTAATTTTGTTAATGAAATCCCACGATCGGTGGCGTCAAAAGCTTTCTTCGGGTCTAAAAACATGCCAATCATGCAATCATTATAGTCAAGAGCATTGATGACTTGAGTGAGAATTGAGAGAATAGTGTTTTGTAGAGAGTTATTTTCACTGAATTTGAATTGTTCTTTCGTTAGAACATTTGACGATTGATTTTCTTTGCCTCCTTTAAAAATGGTTATAATTTTCGTTATTTCAATCATCTTATGCATTTGGTAACACCTGCAATATACGAACAACGTTATCAACATCGTACTCATTATGACGCTTTGCCTTGAATATTTCGTGATTGACTGCTGTATCTGCAACATTTTTTCCCGATAAGAGTCTAGGTCAGGGCGGTTGCAGCTCACACGCTTGCCTCATATAAGGCCCGCTGTGCCCAGGTGCCTTCAGAGTCCGTCAAGGTGAGTTAGCCAACACGTCGGCTGGGAGATCTTTTAGAAACACTGTGGCTTAGATATAGTTGCTTTTGTGTGAACACCTCCATTCAGATACCAAATCGAACACTGAATTCCTTTCCAGATGAAGTTCCTGTCAGTGTTGGCTTGTGTTGTGGCCGTCAGCGTGGCCAGTCCCTCCCTTCGCCAGCAATGGCACAACTTCAAGGTATCTGCTATCTCCTTTCACCGTCTTTGTGCAATATTTATGCAATTGCTTCAATGTTTTTGTTTTCATTATTATGATAAAGCTATGATAAAGTTTGAGTGGTCAAGATCCCAACCCACAGTGACGGTTCTCTCCCGTGTAGGCTGAGCACGGCCGCCATTACGCCAGCGTGGAGGAGGAGCGCTACCGCCTGTCGGTGTTCGAGCAGAACCAACAGTTCATCGACGAACACAACGCCAGGTTCGAGAACGGCGAAGTGACGTTCACTCTCAAGATGAACCAGTTCGGCGACATGGTGAGCATGTCCATTTGGAGTCATGTCTTTCAGAGTTACAGTGGTGAAGATACAGTGCTAGATGCACTGTCAAATGTCGTCCCCTTTAGTCCTGTCCATGTCTTTATCTGTCGTTGTCTCTGCCTTCAGACGTCCGAGGAATTCTCCGCCACGATGAATGGCTTCCTCAATGTCCCCAGCCGTCGCCCTGTGGCCATCCTGGAAGCTGACGACGAGACTCTCCCGGAGAAGGTGGACTGGCGCACCAAGGGCGCCGTCACCCCCGTCAAGGACCAGAAGCAGTGCGGGTCCTGCTGGGCTTTCTCTACGGTGGGTCATGTTTTGCAGTGCCTTGCCATGTCTCAAAAAGCCTGTTTACTTTCTTTCTAACGTGAAATGATACATGAAATAGACAGCTTACCTATGCAATAATACATGTAATGGACAGCGCACCTCCTGTCACACAGACGGGATCCCTGGAGGGACAGCACTTCCTGAAGGACGGCAAGCTGGTGAGTCTGTCCGAGCAGAACCTGGTCGACTGCTCTGGCAAGTTCGGGAACATGGGCTGCGGTGGCGGCCTCATGGACCAAGCCTTCCGCTACATCAAGGCCAACAAGGGCATCGACACTGAGGCCTCCTACCCGTACGAGGCTCAGGTCAGTATCCTTAGTTCTTCCTATCTTGAATAACGCCTTCCCAAGTTGTAAGGAAATGGAATAGTCGCTAAGGAAAGTATCATGCATCTTATCACTCCTGTCTTTCGTCTAAAGGACGGTAAGTGTCGATTCGACTCATCCAACGTCGGCGCCACCGACACCGGCTTCGTGGACGTCGAGCACGGCAGCGAGAGCGCCCTCCAGAAGGCCGTGGCCAAGGTTGGACCCATCTCCGTGGCCATCGACGCCTCTCAACCTAGCTTCCAGTTCTACCATAACGGTAAAGGCTCTTACTTCGTTATAGTTTAAAGCCCTGTAGAAAAAAAAATATATATCTCTTGGTATTCTTAACGACGTATATAGTTCCTCGAATAGGTAAAGACATGGCATTGTTTTGATTCGCTCAGGCGTGTACTACGAAGAGCAGTGCTCCTCCACAATGCTCGACCACGGCGTGCTGGCGGTGGGCTACGGCTCGGAGGAGAAAGGCGGGGACTACTGGCTGGTGAAGAACTCGTGGAACACCTCCTGGGGGAACAAGGGCTACATCCAGATGTCCCGCAACAAGAAGAACAACTGCGGCATCGCCTCACAGGCCTCGTACCCGCTCGTCTAGAGTTCTGTGATCTGTGATCCTCGTGTCTCTGAAGATATGCCTTTGCTGTATCTTTTCCGTAGAACGAGTTCCAGGGTTAAATACCAATGTCCATTAGCATAAAGGTTTTCAAGTTCTTCCCTGAAGTATATCGTGTTACTTGAACTGCTTGTGTTCTTCTTGATTTTATTAAACTAAAAATAATCCCCTATATGTATCACTGACTGTACCCTCATAGAAATTTTGATTCATACAGAGAGACGCGAACTTTTAAAGGACATTATTTATTCATATACATATGAATAATAAAATTGCTTTCTAAATGTAGTTGGGAAATGTTTGACCAAATAGCCATTTATTTCTTATGTGCTTCTTGTTAAGTTGAAACCATACCGGTATTTAGGATGGATGAAAACTTATTGCTTGCGCTGACTGAATTATCTCATCATAAAAACAACCTACGACCCTCCATGGTAGAATTCCATACCTGTCAAAGATTTATGTACAATGATTCATGATAAATACTACTTTCAAATCTGCGTCTGCCATTGAATTCCTGATGCCTTTTGCTTAAACAAGGGTTGACGGAAATTTATTCATCTAACCCATGTTCGTCCCTAGAAATTGGATTCTAATTTAGATTTACACTTTCAGACTAAAAGGGGAATAGCAAAATATATACATACATACATACATATATATATAGATGAATTTATATATATATATATATATATATATATATATATATATATATATATATATATATATGCAGACACAAACATGTTTGTGTATATGTATATATATACACACACACACACACACACACACACACACACACACACACATATATACACACACACACACATATATATATATATATATATATATATATATATATATATATATATATATATATACGCACATATATATATATATATATATATATATATATATATATATATATATATATAATATGCATATATATATATATATATATATATATATATATATATATATTTATATATATATATATATATATATATATATATATATATATATATATATATATATATATATATATATATATACATATATATACATATTATATATATATATATATATATATATATATATATATATATATATATATATATATATATATGCATATATATATATTATATATATATATATATAGAAAAAAAAACTTGGAAGCTTAAAATCCGTGTTCAAAGAGAGAGAAAGAGAGAGAGAGAGAGAGAGAAAGAGAGAGAGAGAGAGAGAGAGAGAGAGAGAGAGAGAGAGAGAGAGAGAGAGAGAGAGAGAGAGAGAGTGAGAGAGAGGGAGAGAAATAAAAAGTATATCATACAGTAAAAGAAAGCATTTTGATATTAAGCATGCATTTCACAGTTCAGACCGTTTCCGTTTGCTGTTCGTGCCTGTCAGCATGACACACTACTGCAGCAGCCAACCAGGCCAGGGGGCACTTTCTCATATATCATTATTCTTTAAGAAACAGCAACAACAAACAAAGGACAAGATTCACAGGAAATAAAAAGAAGGGAATTAAAATCCACCATAAAAAATGGAGCAAAATAAACAGCTACCATCATCGAGACACTAAAAGTAGACACACTCCGCAGATCTCCTCGACAGGTTGTCTGGGATCGTGTGCCAAAAATGCCTTGCGCTTCGAGCCGGTTGCTTGCCGAAAAGGAAAAACAATTTGTTGCATAATGATTATACAACATTCAACATTTGACTCTTTAAGGATGATTGTAAAGTTGCTATACTGCTATTAATTATTATATTACTGCTAATTCTTCATTATAAACATAATAACCACGTAGATGATAAATATCATAAGGGCGAGATTATGATTAAAAGGATGAATCATATCTAATTCCCGAAAAAGGAAAATGGCGCCCCATCTTTGGTGTTTTCGTCGACTTGCTTTTACAGAACGTCGACTTCGCTTTTTTTTTTGTTTTTTGTTTTTGTTTTTGGAGGGTGTCAATAAAGATAATGAAACATTACCAAACTATTGTCATTTGAGCTCTTGGGTGATAGAAGGGACTATTTCCGTAACAATCAGCATGATGAGATGCTCTTGACCATTGTAATTGTAATGGGCTGACATGAGAGCATGACTTGCATTTTACAGCTGCATTGAGTCTGTAGTTTTTTTTTTTCTATTTATATATATATTTTTTTTTTTGCTAAAATCATTACTATCAATACCATCACTATCTTTATAGTTATTGTTACTATCACTATAGCTGTCTTTCTTTCGCTTTTTCTATCTTTCTGTCCCTCTCCTTATCTCTCTATCGCTCGTTGTATCTTGTTTTGATATCTCTCACTTTCTCATATTTCCTCGCACGTCTCGCCATCTCTCGTAATCACTCGCTCTCTCTCGCATTATCTGCCATTCTCTTGCACTCCCTCGCATTCTCCTGCAATCCTTCGCCTTCTCTCGCATTTAGCCGTTTTCTCTCGCATTATCCCGCATTCTCTCGTATCCACTCGCTCTCTCTCGCATTATCTGTCATCCTCTCGCATTCCCTGGCATTCTCCTGCAATCCTTCGCCTTCTCCCCCGCAATAAGGAACCGCCTTGTCGTGGCGCGGGGGC
>BOPN01011102.1:10000-18200 GCA_017312705.2 Penaeus japonicus
CTTCGCTGTGGGGGTGGTTTGAGTGCCTTCGAGTCTTTTTAAGGAGACTGGGTGATTCCTTTTATCTCAAAAGGACTGTTTCGCGAAGAGAGAATACGGAGTCTGGAACTTCTGGAGTTGTTTTTTGAAATGACTTCAAGCACCGCCGATCTGATCGTCACGCTAAAGGACCGGGCTATTGCTACGTTGGTGGTCGCAGGACTCATTGCCCTTGCGACGACAGTGCCAGAGGTTGAAGGCGCCGTTGAGGAGATCGACGTGACCCCCTCCAACACGAACGGCATCGAGATCGGCGAGCTCTCACTCTTGCAGTTTGTGCTTTTCATGCTCGTGATCCTTAAGCTGGTCACCCTCTATTCCTTTGGAGTCCTTCCCGTCGAGGTCGACCTTGGGGGGACGTTCTCAGGCGCCTCGAGCAAGAGAAGCATCACCGAAGAGGCTGTAAGTCACACCACCACCTTGAGGGTCACCTTTGAGCTCGGGAATCGTAAGTTGTAAGTAGGTTGTGAAGGACCAGCTATTTGGCCGGAAATCGTAAGGTGGCAGTTCTCCTGTGAAGGGTCGGCTTTGTGACCGTAATTGGTTAGCTGTAAATCGTTAACTCTCGAGTTTGTGGTCGATTCTAAGTCCAATTTCCTCTTGTGACATTTATTTTGCTCTTTGATTCTTGAGTGTATCTGTTTTATGGGCTGGCCGTGATGAATTCTATATAACGGATGTTGTAGGCGTTATGCCTGTAGAATATTTTTCGAATGATGAACTATCAAATATAAAAAGGTAGGTTGTGAAAGTGTAGCTCAGTAAAACAAGGAATCAAAGTGAAGGGACCACCAATCTAAACCGATATCAAAAACACCGCTGTAATTAATGTTTTCAAACCCAAATTCGAAGTAAAGATATCAGTGAAGTCTTTGTATGCCCACAATCTGCCCTCCATATGATGTCGGAATGACAAACTCCATAGACGACATAATAGTACCCTCTGGTACAACCTTACGGCTCGGTAATGAGAACACATTGTTGTTTGATTCGTGAAATGTTGTTTTTTCTTACACAGCACTCACGAAATGTTATCATTTTATTTGCTTAGACCAGTGATTCCCAAAGTGTGTGGCGCCATTATCTCGTTGGTGTACCGTGAGAATAATATAATTTTGCTAGGTTTCGAGAATTACTCACATTGATCGGTGAGAATAAGTCTAAGACTATAGTCTAAAAAAAGTATATATATATATATATATATATATATATATATATATATATATATATATATATATATCAAAGGACAGGTGTGCTGCTAGAAATAATAGTCGTTTCTTAGTGTGCCGTCATACTAAATAGTTTGAAAACTATTGGCTTAGACGAAGGAACTGGAAGGCGAGATTTAAGATCGAAGAAAAAGATATACAGGAAATTATACAGGAAATAGAAATATGAATTGCTAATGACAATTAAAGTTACCTGCTGGCCCTATCCGTACCAACTTAACCCACAATGGTAAATAGTATGACATACTTTGCTGCTGTGATATTATTTCCAAACGTACTACATGCTACATGAAGGCACATGTATCATTATCTTCAATGTTATCTATATTTACATTTTGTTCTATGTACACTGTGTAGCATTTATTATTTATCATACCTCTATGTACGAGAATAATATTTTTGTTGTACGACACTATACGTATGGACCTCGAACATCTGGCAACAAGCTCGGAAACGAGAAGACTCCGCTTTCCAGGCCACGGGAACACTCCGAATGCCCTGTTTTATTTTGTTATGGTGACACTTTCAAAGTTTTAGAGGATTTACCATAGAGCATAACACTTTCTACCGTTATTATTTATGGTATTGCGACTCCCTTTCGTAGAACTTTTTTTTCTGTTCTTATTCCTTCTTTTGTTGATCTTTGTTCATTCGTCTTTTCTTATTTCAAATATATAAATGTATGTTTTTTTTTTTTTATCTTTCTTTTCTTTCCTTTTTTGCTTTCACCTTTACTGCTGTTTTTGGTTCTACTTTATTCCCCCTTTCTTCAGTTTTCTTCGTCGTTTTAACTTTTTTTTTTATGAACTTGACAGGAAGGTGATTATTGACGGTTAGTTGACAGATTGGTGACGATTCGATAGCAGATTGACTGATTGGTGATGATGATTATTTGCAAGACGTGATGTTCTTCGGAAATGTTACTCTCAGTATTCATCACTAAATTTATTAAGTTCATCTGAGAGAGAGAGAGAGAAAGAGGGAGGGAGGAAGGGAGGGAGAGAGAGGGAGAGAGAGAGAGAGAGAGAGAGAGAGAGAGAGAGAGAGAGAGAGAGAGAGAGAGAGAGAGAGAGAGAGAGAGAGAGAGAGAGAGAGAGAGAGAGAGAGAGAGAGAGAGAGAGAGAGAGAGAGAGAGAGAGAGAGAGAGAGAGAGAGAGAGAGAGAGAGAGAGAGGGGGTGGGGGAGAGAGAGAGAGAAGGAGAGGGAGAGAGAGAGAGACAGACAGACAGACAGACAGGCAGAGAATAAAAGAGGAAGAGATAGAGTCAGTTATCTTCCTCTTCTCCTACTTCTATTACTTCTTTACACCTTCAAAGAAAGAGCATTCTGTTTCGTATGTTTATTCCGACGACTACGAGAATGAAAAAAATAATTCATGATACTGTGGCGCCGGCATCACCCAAAACCGGGATTAGGGGGGACGCAAATTACCCTTGGCTAATTATTTCGGATGTTATGACATTCACACGCTAAGTGCATAATTTGGTTGTTAGGACAGTGATTAAGTGAATGTGCGGTGTGAACCTAGATGTTTGTCCGTACCTGTTTGGTTGTTACTTTACTCATCCATCTGTTATATACGATCACACACACACACACACACACTCACACACATATATATCCATAGCTATATAGATATATAGATAATTAGATTCGTAGATGTATAGGTGAATTGGTATATATAGATAGATAGATAGATTTGTTTACACACACTCACGCACGCACTCGCGCACGCACACACACACACACACACACACACACACACACACACACACACACACACACACACACACATCACACACACACACATGCACACACACACATACACACACACACATAAACACACAAACACACACACACACACATGTAATCTTACACACAGACAAAAAAAAAACATTCTCTCCCCAATCAGAACTTAGAAGAACAGAGAAATCGTTACGTAATCTGGACCTATTTGCATGCCATGATGACAAGAGATAAAGATTGAGAATCCTATAAGATCCTATAATTCCCCAGGTACACGTAGAAAACGAGTAAGTAATAAAAAAAGGGAAGAAAAAAAAAAGTTAGTCTGGGCCGCCATGAAATAAAAACAAAAAGAAAGTACTTTTTTGCAGGAAACAAATTGCAAAGACGCACCCGACAACGATTCCGCCCATTACCAGTAATATTCGCCAGACAGGTGACAAAAAATGGTACCATGAAATTAGCTATAAACACACAGACAGGTGAAAGATGGCTGTCGTTAATTGCTTCGTAAAATACACATGGATGTCATTTGCAGACACGGGGTACATGCGTGTGGTTTCCGTAAGATATTACGAAGTTGGAAGAACCGAAGAGAGAGATAAATATGAAAATTTAAATATAAGAATATAAAAAGTGTAATAGAAATGTAAGCAATAAAAACGTGGAAAATGATATTTATAAAATCAGAAATCTAAAAAGAGAATTGCCAGTTTAAAGAATGACTATCGAACGTGCATAGTGCTCTTCACCTCTGACGCTTTCCCGCTCTCTTTCGTTTTCCTCCCAAGCCGAGAATGCACCAAGCTCCCGGTTCTTTGTTCCGCTGGTGTGAATCTTTCCCTGCTTATTGTCATTAAGCAATTATTCGTTATTAGTTGTAATTAGGTGTCGTTAAGTTTACTATTCATGTGGCTATCAGAGCCGTACGTGGCGTGCTCAGATGACAAGCTGTTTTTGTGTTTCAGGTAATTCAATTCGTTTCTAATAGTTAGCGCAGTTGGGGGGCAGCTTGCACGGGGGGGGGGGGGGGGCACTAGGACCGCTTCCTGGATTGGTTTATTAGAATTAATTGGGGCGTCGTGACAGGTAGACTGAATAACTATCCTTTCCGAAATATGCTACCGACAAGCAGCGAAATTAATGAATACCAAAATGTAAATTATCTTCATCGTCAGAAATGAATGTAATAGCATAGATTTTAAGAGCGATATCAGTAACAAAGAGTTGACTTTACACTTTAATGCCTGATATTATTATAGACTGGATATTAATAATTGGTTATCAAAATAAACATGCAAATATCAGAACGCTACCTTCCCAGTATCATTTTGAATTCAGTGCATTTACGGCATGGCCTGTTCAATATAACTTATTCTCTTGTTCAACATTCGACCTGACTGATAACAAAATGTTTTATTCATATAGAAATATTCGAATTTCTTTACTTAAGGGACTCGATTTATTTCATATATAATTTCTTAATCGGGTTCAAAACAACAATTGCAGCATATAAAGAGCTAACATTGCAACGAGCCCTATCCTAAAGGCAAAGATGTTCAAATGAGAGTCCGAACGTAGATATACTTTGGAGAGCACATACTTTCGCCACACGAATTAATGGGTTTTATTGCCTTAAGCGACGTCCAACGTGTGATTTTAAATAGGTCAGCATTATATCGAAATGTGATTATAGATGTCTAGAAATTACTTTCCCAAAGAATTTCAAGTTAACAAACGCACTATAACACCGTGGCATTTCTTATAAAAAATAAATAAATAAAAAAAAATCAGCATCTGTTGCATAAACACCAGAATCCCAAAACAGAAACAATAAGTATGCAATTCCTATAAAGAATAAGCAACAATTTACGAAGTTCTTGTACAAAGCATCTACAAATGATGTAAGTCAACAATTAAAAGTAAACCACAAATAATAAAAGGTTACAGGCAGCAATATCATAAACTCCGAAAGATAAAAAGCAGTATGCAGTGCCAGGTTATAAAAGCGTGAAAGATCATAAACCAAGCAAGGTAGGAACAGCATCGCAATACAGACAATTGCAGGTCGGAAAGAGTACTAAGTGTTATAGCAATACATAGGTGTATTCAGCTCGGCTTTTGATATATTGTAGACGCCAGATTACGAATCTTTAAAATGATTTATATAGAGTATATAGAGGTGCGACCCATTTAGGATGCACTGTTCTCGTAATTCAAATAAATTCTTCAATTCGTAATCTCTTTTATTTGATAAAACGTACGAGCATAGCACTCTGAATTCAAATGCATACAATAATGTTCTGATAACCGCAGAACCTCATTCTGAAAACTTGAAAATATCCTACGACAATGCCAACTCCTAAATAGCAGGAAAAAAAATTCAGCTTATACAGTAAATGTAATGAAGTACTCTATAATGACCTCATCAGTATCATACCGTAGGAGTCTACAGACATTATCAGTTCGCAAACACCATCTATTGTCTCCCTGCAAGAGACCGAACTCCGTCAGATCACAAACTACCTTAGATATCTCATGAATTATGTGTGGACAAACACGTGTTCCTCAGTGTGACGCTAGTCTACACTTTGAATGTGAAATTTGTGGAGCCTCTTTTAAAGTTCAAAGTTGTACCTTTTTTTACCTCCTGCAATGCTACTATTCATTGAGACAAAAGCACTCGGATATTGTGTTTAGAACGATAATAAAATAATAAACTAAAGATTATTAAGATATACACGAAAAAATGAATGTTGAATGCTTAATTATAGGCAATTAATTGCATTTCAAAAGATTTATTAACAAAAAAAAAAAAAAAAAAAAGAATAAAAAATTAAATAATTTGCAAAATTACAAAGCAAGGACAAAAACACATTCTACTTGTATTCATTATATATCACGCGAGAGGGATAGCTTAATCAAGTGTATTTAGATGCAATCACTTTAATCACCAACGCTTCACTTTCAAATGTCGCTTTATAACAGTCGTTATGCTAATCCCACTCCTCTGGCATGACGCTGACCAAGCTGACCTTCCTTCGCCAGAAACATGGCAATCGATCAAGAGAAGGAGCGTAGAGCTGACACAGAAAACAACATATGAATGATTTCTTACATCAAACATTTGGTCCACTTATAGAAGGTTGCATGTTCGATGGCCATAAACATAAGGCCACGTTGCCACCTCGCTCCCTCAGAAGCCGACGGCACGTTTGCAATACTTCTTACGAAACGTTATGGCAGAAGCCTTTCGTTTCAACGCGCATTACACCAACCGAAATCTGGACGTATTCTTACTGTGGAAAAATCACAGACAAAATCATTAGAGAATAACAAACAATACCCTCAGTGGCACTTGCCGATAATCAGTGCCACTATCAACGAAAAGATTATATGTCGCGGTACCAAACATTTCCAAAAACACACGATACTGACTGAAATATTAATTACGGATCTAAGGGATTGTTCGCGACTTAAAAATTTATGATGGACATATCTCACGATAGCTGTGATAAATCTAGCTAACCAACTAGATAGTCGTGGATGATTCTTGTTATTTGGGATATGGAGGATGTCTTGCGCATTGCAGGATGAATCTATAATCAGAGCCCATCGATGATGAATATCCAATCAGGATGGCATGGAAGATGATCAAGTTTGTTTTTTTTTTTTTTGTATTTTTTTTCTTTTTTTTTTTTTTTACAAGATAGCTAACTGTATAAGGAGCTTTATCTTGCATGTCAGACTGTGATATAAGCGTTTTTATCAGGTTCGTGATACCGTCTGTATCTTCATTGCGCCACTAATCTGCACATCTTATAGCTTACTTATCACCATCTTCGTAATTTCATTATTTGAATAATTACATTGCATAATAGCACGGTATCTTTGAAGAATTTAAAACCAAATCTTTTGTTTTCTCAGCGGAAGGCTTTCGATGGATAGTTTGATTCACATGAGCCTTTTTCGACAAAGGCAAGTGTCATAAGTTAGAAAGAGAGAGAGAGAGAGAGAGAGAGAGAGAGAGAGAGAGAGAGAGAGAGAGAGAGAGAGAGAGAGAACACAAAGTAGAATGTATCGATGTTAGTTCAGTAAATTCTACAGCATCGTCATCCATTGCTTTTATTCTATTTTTACAATTTTCTTCTTTACGTCACTGTTTGTTTTACATTTTTACATTTCATCATTGACTGTTATAACTTCTTTTGCTTACTGTTCCTCATTATCCTCCATGCTCTTACTTTCACAGCACTTGACCTGTATAGTTTAGCTGTCCCTCGCTCTCCCTTCCTCGCTAAAGCCTGGTTATAGAAATCGGGTCATTGTACACGCTTGAATGCTCGCTTCTATTTATCGTAACATTTTGTACGATTATTTAGAGAATCATCATACCTCACAAATTCTATTCGTTATTTAGCACTTTCCGAGCTATCTGTCCCTGATCTTGCTCCATTGAAGTTGCAAGCCTCCATTGCAAAGCGTTATCGGGGCAGCCATCTAAACCTATCGGCCAATAACAGGTTCGATCGAGAATCAATCAGCCAATAAGAACTCCGAGCCAAAGGTTTCTATTCTCGCCGGACCAATCACGTGCAACATATCTTCCTTGGCCAATGAGGACTCCCGCGAGTGGAAACACCTTATGCATGATGATTTTTGATTTACAACACCTGTTCTTGTGTTCATGCCTCGACACATTTCATTGATCCGGGACGAATCTTCCTTCTCTTTGACAATCGCACAGCGCCAATTGAAATAAATACAAATATAAAGTGGAGTAGCGACCAGTGAAGAAGCCTCGTTGATTGACCCTACCAGCAGAGTTGCTCCTTCAAGGTCATACAGGACGGCCGAGTGCACGCTCGAGTGAACACCAATACTGAAACGTAACCATTGCTTACATTCAGCACGGACAGCGTCGATCAGCTGAGCTAGACTGACGAGCATCAGCTCTTCCGCTGCAACGTGAGCAGAAGTTGGCTAACAAAAACATTTATACATATATACATACATATATATATATATATACATATATATATCAATATATATGTATATATATACATACATACATATATATATATATATATATATATATATATATATATACATACATACACACACATATATATGTATGTATCTATATACATAAACATCCATATATATACACATAAATAAACAAATAT
>BOPN01011104.1:0-7500 GCA_017312705.2 Penaeus japonicus
AAAAAAAAAAAAAAAAAAAAAAAAAAAAAAAAAAAAAAAAAAAAAAAAAAAAAAAAAAAAAAAAAAAAATCATACCACCTTATACTAACCACCAATTATATACAAAAACAACCTTAACACATACCACTCTTCTTTGCGAATGACCTGTTTAGTAGTAGTAGTCACTCTTACGTCAACAATTTTTATATTTCCTTTTATGGTAATGTCTAAGCGAAGAATTTTATTCCATCGGAGCTTCGATGTGGACAGAATATCTTCGCTCAGTTGCCAGACGTCGCCAATTTTTCTTCTTTACCGGAGGGAATTTTTCCGAGGTGTAACGTGGACAGGAGAGAAGCGCCAAAATAAATAATTTGGGTTTTTCTTCTGTATCGGAAATGTGGTGATTATATTAAAAATTAAAGAATTAAATTCAAAAATTGTCGATTGAAAGTGGTGATATGAAATTAATATTTATCGATGAGGAAAATAATTATGTACAGTAAGAGGTGAAAGATTAGAATAATAAATAGCTTTTATCTATTTATTTATCTTTTATATAGAACTCCTATTACGGATGAAACTAAGAATGACGAAGTTTATCTTTATATTTGTATGAACTAGCATAACTTTGATCATGGTAATTTGAAAAAAGATGAAAGAATATCTACAATTAAAAAAAAATATATTCACAATATTACCCGGCTTTGATAATGTATAAAAAAAAGTAAATATATGAAATATATAACGATTTATACACCGGTCACCCCACTATCAAAACATAACTTAAAACATAAAATACTCTCTAATTAAAAAGAAAAATATAAAAAAGGCAGCATAAACACCACACAATTACTGTATACCACAATCTCATTTTGACTATGATATGACCCCTCCCCCTCCCACACCCCCACCCCCACACCCACACCCCCACCCCGAAAAAAAAATAAAAACGCAAAAATCAAAAGCAAAAAGCCTCTTTAAAAAGCCATTCCGAAGGCGGCTTAATAGAGTAGAAGCTAATCTCGAAGTTAAGAAAGTGTGTGATCCTTCCGCGAGAGCTTGCGCGCACGCACGCTGAGGTTGCATATTAAGTGGCTGTATAATGCAATTGTTCCGGATGAGCCTGAGAGGAATTTAGGCGCTGGACTTGAGGTTTGTGAAGACGGGAGGAAGGGGAGAGGGTGATAAAGGTGTAGATGAGAGAGAGAGGGGAGAAGTAGGAGTAGGATAGAGAGAGGGAGATAAGAAGGAGAGAAAAGGTGTAAAGAGAGAGGGAAATAAGAAGGAGAGAAAGGGTGTAAAGAGAGAGGGAGATAAGAAGGAGAGAAAGGGTGTAAAGAGAGAGGGAGATAAGAAGGAGAGAAAGGGTGTAAAGAGAGATGGAGATAAGAAGGAGAGAAAGGGTGTAAAGAGAGAGGGAGATAAGAAGGAGAGAAAGGGTGTAAAGAGAGAGGGAGATAAGAAGGAGAGAAAGGGTGTAAAGAGAGAGGGAGATAAGAAGGAGAGAAAGGGTGTAAAGAGAGAGGGAGATTTGAAGGAGAGAAAGGGTGTAAAGAGAGAGGGAGATAAGAAGGAGAGAAAGGGTGTAAAGAGAGAGGGAGATAAGAGAGAGAAAGGGTGTAAAGACTGAGGGAGATTTGAAGGAGAGAAAGGGTGTAAAGAGAGAGGGAGATAAGAAGGAGAGAAAGGGTGTAAAGAGAGATGGAGATAAGAAGGAGAGAAAGGGTGTAAAGAGAGAGGGAGATAAGAGAGAGAGAAAGGGTGTAAAGAGAGATGGAGATAAGAAGGAGAGAAAGGGTGTAAAGAGAGAGGGAGATAAGAAGAAGAGAAAAGGTGTAAAGAGAGAGGGAGATAAGAAGGAGAGAAAGGGTGTAAAGAGAGATGGAGATAATAAGGAGAGAAAGGGTGTAAAGAGAGAGGGAAAAAGGATTGGGAGAGATAGAGGGGAGAAGGGGTGGGGAAAGAGAGGGAGATATATGGATGTAGAAAATAAGTTGCATAGATAGGATAAAGATTGAAAGAGAGAAAGAGAGAGAGAGAGACAAAGATAGACTTAAGGAAAATGAGGTATGGAAAAAAATGATAAACAAGAAAAGAAATCTAAGACCTAT
The DNA here is from genome assembly GCA_017312705.2 of Penaeus japonicus. NCBI lineage: Eukaryota > Metazoa > Arthropoda > Malacostraca > Decapoda > Penaeidae > Penaeus > Penaeus japonicus. Next base: position 2,094 of record BOPN01011104.1, read on the forward strand.
TACCAGCTTCAACACAGCCCATCAATCATTAAAACATTATTACACGCCCTATGAACACCCCCCCCCCTATCACCCCCCATCCTCCCCCACTCCAAACTCTCCCTTACCCCCCCTACCCCCTCCACACACACATAGACACCTGCACAACCTCTCTCCTTCCCACCCACCCCCCTTCTTACCCAAGCCCCATCCTCCCCCACTCCAAACTCCCCCTCAAGCCCCCCCCTACCCCCCTCCACACACACAAACACACACAGACACCTCCACAACCCCTCTCCTTCCCACCCCCACCCCATCCTCCCAACCCCTCACCCGTATCTCTCTCTCTTTCTCTCTCTCTCAAAAAAAAAGGGTAAGAAAAGAAAAGGAAGAGCATTGGCAACGCTGGTGTTCATCTGGGAGGATATATGTGGCCACCCCGAACACCTGCCGCCCGGGGCTCGGTTGCCAGCTTTGCAGATGCATCGATTGCAAATAGTCGCCAGTGACGCAGTCCCTGAAACGTCAGTTGAGAAAAGCGATTTAATTAACACGTAGATGAAGCTTTATTCATTAGTCCCTCTATGTGTTTCTTTATTATCTGCTACTATTGCTACTACGTACTAGCTAGTTGCGTGCAGAAAGTGTTGGGAGGCTGTGCAACGCTTTTAGCCAATTTCACAGGACGTTTGTCTGTTTCAGAACGTAGAGTGGAGTTGTGGAGGACAGGGATGTGGAGGGGTGGAGGAGGCTAGAGAGAAATTGGAGGAGGGAGGAGGGGATAGGAAGGGAGAAGGTAGAAGGATGAGGAAAAGGGGTTTTGCAGGGATGGAGGAGGTGGAAGCAGTAAGGGAGGAGAAAGGAGGATGAGAAGAAGAGAGGGATGAAGTGGAAGTTAAGAATGAAAGGAGGGAGGGGATGAAGGAGGGAGAGAAAGCAAGGGAGAAAATAGAGGAGGGGGGGAGGATTAGATGGGAGAGAGGGAAGACGAATGGAAAATAGGGACGCGTGATAAGGAAGAAGAGGAAGATAGAGGGAGGATAAGGAAGAAGGGGAGAAGGAAGACTAAAAGGGGGAACTCGATTGTAAGGGATGAAGGGCAAGGGAGAGAGCTGGAAGAAAGAAAGAAGAAGAGTGGAAGGATGAAGGAAGGAAGAGAGGGATGAGAGAAATTCAAGTAAGAGGGAAATTAATTGAAAGGAAGAGAATGGGGAAAGGAGAAAATGAAAGAGGCAAGAGAAGAGGAAGAGGAGGGAGGAAGGTAAAAGTGGGAGGGGAGGGCGGAAGGAAGAAAAGGAAAGGGATAGGAAAGAAGTGAGGGAGGAAGGAAAGAGGAGAGGGAAGGGAGGGAGAAAGGAAGAGAGGGAAAGAGAGAGGAAAGAAGTGAGGGAGGAAGGAAGAGAAGAAGGAAAGGGAGGAAGGAGGAGAGGGAAGGGAGTAGGAAAGGGAGAGAGGAAATAAGAGGAGGGAGGAAGGAAGAGAAGGGGAGGGAGGAAGGAGGAGAGGAGATGGAAGGAGGAAGGAGGAGAGGAGAGGGAGGGAGGAAGACAAGGAGAATGGAAATTTATCAATACTTTTTTGGGGGAATTTACCGATCTCCTCCATTTATCATCTGTCTATTGGCAATGCATATTGTTAACTAGAAAATTGATGAACAATCAACAGACCAATTAATATATGTATGAAGAGAAAAAAGCGACCTTGTGTTAATTGCAATGGATTTTCAACCGAACCAATATTTAAAGTATTTATGACACACACACACACACACACACACACACACACACACACACATATATATATATATATATATATATATATATATATATATATATATATATATATATTGTTACAGACTAAGCCATGAAGAAGAGCATCTCGCATCCCATCCTGGAGATCAATAGATCAACAGAAACGAACCTCCGAACATCACCTCATGAAAACCCAGGTCATGCAACGTACGTACAATAAATGAACGCAAAGGACCATAATTAAGACTAATGACACAAATGCCGATCATGACAACAGGAACACAGCATCATTAAGGAACCGGAAGCAATTAAAACCATCGGAGCGGATGAAGAAGATAAAGAGTAAGACCGATTAAATTCAGGGCGCAACCGGCCATGACGGGGAAGGGAAAAGGAGAGCCCAGATGGAGAGGAAGTTGGGAGGGAGGAGAGGGAGAGGTCACCATGGCAACCGGGCGTCTTCTTCTCGCGGCCTTTTATGTAAACAATATTACCTGGCCCAGCGGATCAGCTGATGAGAATATTTATCGTCGATTAATTGAAGCGTGGGAATTGCCTTGGCAATATCTAGATCGGAGGGATGCTGGCTCGGTCAGATGATGCCAGGTAGTCTGGGAAGATGCTCGGATGCTGTTCTGAATCTGAAGATGCTCTTTTTTTTCATTCGTCTTGAGATTAAAGAGAGAAAGTTAGAAGGAGGAATTGAGAGAGAGAGAGAGATGTGAAGAGAGACAGAAAGAAAAAGAAGATGCAGAGAGACAAAAGTTTGAAGGAGGGAGTGAATGAGAGGGAGGAGGAAGGGAGACATGAAGAAGGAAAATGAGGATGAGGACGGAGAGAGGATGGAAAGAAGAAAGAGAGAGAGAGAGAGAGAGAATGACGCAATGCACCGCTAACGACGATAGCGTAACGAGAGATGATAAGGAACATTACAGCAATTTGTTATGTCAGACAAGTTATCTAAAAGTTAAATTCCAACCATATAAAAAAGTGAAATCCTTAACAGATGATGGATAGACAAAACACAGACACACGCACACACACATACATGCACACACACACACACACATGCAAAGGAAGATAACTGATAGACCATTTAACAGAGAATGAAATCTATTGCAACGAAATATATCAACAAACCTTCTGTAGTTCCCGACGAATGTTAAATTATACAACGTTCCTTTCATCCCATACGTAAGTAACTCGATTCTAAGGGAGCTATGTTGCACTGTGATTTTGCATATGCAATTCTATCTGCAATGTCTCCTAATTAGGTAATATATCTTGCATGATTGGTATTCACTTCGGAGCTGGTATTAGAGGCATGAACAAGGGTTGTAATGTCAATACCTCTTCTTATTCTGTCGTTACCTGTATGGCTTGGTACTTTTGTTTCGATCAAATGGTATGAGTCTTCGGTGAATTTTATTGCACGGTTCCTTTGGTGAAGGTTGTTGTAGGGGACCTCTTTGGAGTATATTGTATGGTACGTTGTGTGGTACCTCTGCTATGGTACATGGTATGGAATTTAGTTACGATACATTCTATAGTATTACGGCATTGGTCATGTTAGATCTGGTCCTCATCTATGTAGTTTTCAATTTTGCCTTGTGGAAAGATCTCTCTGCTTTATTCTATTCCCTCTTTATATCCAGGTCTCTATGTCCTACTCTATCCCATTTCCTTCCGAGATCACTGGCTTTCCCTACCATGCAATGCGAGATATGTCTTGGTACTGGTTACTTGATAACCATGACAATTCCAGGTACTCCTCAAGTTATGGTAGAAGATGGGAAGCACTTGGTCCCTTTTTTTATATCTGTTAGAGTAGGATGTTTAAGCTATCCCTAAGAAATAATTATTTGATAATTTGTTAGGATATTATAGCTAATCTTTTCTTAGTACCAGTAGCTATAGTAAAGTAATTGAGTAATTTTCTGGTACCTACGACATCGTAAAGCAACTGAGTAATTGTCTGGTACTTACGACATCGTATATTCCTAGTACCAGTAGCTATGATAAAGCAATTGAGAAATTTTCTGGTACCTACGACCTCGTATAGTTTTGGTACCAATGTAGGCGATCCAATCTTTGGTACCAATGCCAATTTCTTTGTCTGTAAATTACAGTTTATGTTATATTAATTCTCAACTTTACAATCGTATCTGTAATTCTCAACTTTGCAATCGTATCTTTACTACGATATCCCAGTTTCATTTTGATCCGTCTGCTATGTCATATTACTTTAACTCTGCCCTGATGCCCCTGTTATGTGAGTATACCCTTGCTATGCCCAGGTACCCCTGACCTGGCTGTACCCTAGTAGACCTGTCATATATTAATACTTTCTTAATTAGCTCAGGTCAAGAAAGGCAGAGGCTTAAAAACCGCCCAGTATGCTTTCTCTTTGAGTTTATGGTCTCTATTTTTTTTCTTTTTCTTTTTTTTCCTTTTGTCAATTAGTTTTGGTCTTTGTTTTGACTTTAGTATGGTTGTAGGTTTATTGAATGCTCCTTTTGTTTCATTCTTTGTTTTCTTGTTTGTATTTGTTTTTACTAACTCTCTTTTTACCATGTGTTCCTTTTTATTCTCCCTTCCTTCCTTCCCCCAGACCCTCCCCTCCCCTTTTATCTCGTCCCTCCTTCTCTCTTCTCTCCCCCTCCCCCACCTCCTGTTCCTCCTCCACCTCCTTCCCTCCCCCACCTCCATCCCTTCTGCCCTACCTCCTTCCCCTTCCCTTCGTCTCGTCCTCCTCCTTCTCTCTTCTCTCCCCCTCCCCCACCTCCAGTTCCTCTTCCACCTCCTTCCCTCTCTCCTCCACCTCTCCCCACACTCTTCCCCATCTCCTCTCCCACCTCCCCTTCTCTACGATATCCATCCCTCCTCCCCCACCTCCTCCTCACACCCTCTCCTCCCTACTCATACCCCCCCACCTCCTCCATCCCTCCTCCCCCTCTTCCACCTGCTCCTCACATCCTCTCCTCCCTACTCATACCCTCCCCCACCTCCTTCCCCACCTTCCCTCCTCCCCAACCTCCTTCCCTCCTCATACCCTCCCCCACCCACACCTCCCCTCTCCTCCCTCCTCATACATACCCTCCCCCACCTCCTTCCCCCCTTCCCTCCTCATACCCCCTCCCCCACCCACACCCTCTCCTCCCTCCTCATACCCCCTCCCCCACCCACACCTCTCCTCCCTCCTCATACCCTCGCCCACCTTTCACCTACACCCTCTCCTCCCTCCTCATACCCTCCCCCACCCACACCTCCCCTCTCCTCCCTCCTCATACATACCCTCCCCCACCTCCTTCCCCCCTTCCATCCTCCCCAACCTCCTTCCCTCCTCATACCCTCTCCTCCCTCCTCATACCCTCCTCTCCTCCCTCCTCATACCCTCCCCCACCCACACCTCCCCTCTCCTCCCCCCTCCCTCCTCATACCCACACCTCCCCTCTCCTCCCCCCACCCACACCTTCCCTCTCCTCCCCGCTCCCCTCTCTTCGCCACGGTCACGTCCTAGATATTAATGACAATACGTATAAGAGATTAGAGTATTAACGACCCTTTGCATGCGATTGGCAACCATCGCAGGTATTTCTCACGTAGGAGTAACAACCAATTGCCTGGTTCTCTTCTCTATTCTTGGTTCTTCCTTGGTTCATTTCTCTTTTGTCTTC
>BOPN01011105.1:0-5000 GCA_017312705.2 Penaeus japonicus
GTCAAGCCTGGACTCAGGAAAAGACTTGACATCATGCAAAACAAGTCCACTAGGATCATTCTGGGTGCCCCTGGGTGAACTAAGGTCACCAACCTCCTCTTGGAGGCCAATCTCTTCCCACTGGACACCCGGATTGATCAGATGGTAGCCCAGTTCTTTGCCAAAGTTTTACAGTCCCTGTCGGGATCGCAGCTAAGACAAAGTGCAACGTCGGCTTGCACAGAACCACGAATTCTTTGCTAAGAACGCCTGGCTATATTACACAACCATGGTGCTGATACGTTTTGAAATCAAGGAGACACTATTGGACCTCTCCCACCCTGACTATGTCACAGCCCCGCCGTGGGCACGATCCTTGATAGAATTTTCTGTCATGAGCCTGCCAAGGAGAAAGACACAGTACTCACCGCCTCTATTAAGGAATGAGGCGTAGAGGAATATTACAGCAATCACTCCGCCGGATAGTAAAACCTATTTCATGGATGGTTCTGTAGACCCCATCACCTGCACTGCAGGCACTGGTTTTGCAGCAAGGGGTAAAACGAGAGCTATGCAGGTATCTGACAATGCCTCCTCGCTCCAGGCAGAGGCAATCGCTATTATGGAAGCCCTAGCCCATGCAGCCCAGACGGACGGGCATGTTGTCATACATACATATTCTAGGGCCGCCATTGACAGCCTACAACAAAGCACGCCCCTTGATAACGTTTATCTTCTGACCATGATTCTCACCATTGCTCAGAGAATCCTGGATCACGGTAGACGCATTGACATCAACTGGATTCCGAGCCATGTTGGAATTAAAGGGAAAGACTTAGCTGACAAGCTAGCGGAGGAAGGCAGGAAGAAACCCTTGAGTGATCTTGTGGTGCACCCTAGCCGGGAACTGCCAAGGCGTAAAACAATGGTTGCAGGGCAGGTCGGTGCCCTGCAGCGACATAGAGAGGAAGCGAGAACCTCCCCCTCTGCCAGCTGGTATTCAGACGCCACAGGCTTTGATTCGCTGATACTCCCTCCTAGAATATCAAGGAGACCTTCACAATATAACCTCACCAAAACAAAAGAAGATTTATTTGACACAGTCTACATCACGCAACAAATCTGTAAGGTGTGCGCCGTTGAAGATTTATGCAACTGAAACTATCAAAGAGCAATAAATGGTGCTTCGCTCGTTGAAACAAATACGTCTCTAAAGCGACTCCTAAATGGTGCGCAAAAAACTATTGCGTAATATTAGCTGTCACGTAGTATCTACTCATTTACTAATATCATACGTAGTAATAATAGTAATGGTAGTAGTAACATCATCACTTTCCTTACTGTGTGTTTGTGGACTTATGTAGACAATAACAAAAAAGAAAAAAGAAAAAGAAAAAAAGAAAAAGAAAATGTAAAGGTGAACTGGAGAAAGACGAAACCATGGATAGCATCACAAAGGAAGCCATTGAGCTGAAAATAAATCTCTAAATAAATCCTATTTCGTTTGCGCTTTATGCATCGACATTAATGGCACATGTGTTTAATATAATTAGACAAAATATTCCTACAATGCACACCATTATTCCGGAATGTCAGTGGAAATCTGAGATTTGTTTACCTAATTACAAATCATTAACATCCGATGAAACAAAATAATTACAATGTTATTCATGTGATAACGACCTGTAAATTCCATATTTGTGCGTTTGTCCTAAATGGATTCACAAAATATGAATTAATTGGTAATTATTGAGCCTATTAACAATATGGTGCTGCGAATTATTGTATTAAATCATGAATTACCAAAACAAACCGCATCATAGTGTTTTATAAATATTTTATTAGTATTTCCGCACATAAAACATACACGGAATTAGCAAAAATTAAATGTTTTCCACTCTTCTATAGTTCAGTATTATCATTGATATTATTGTTTTTTAATGGATTATCAAGATTGCTATAATCATTATTACCGTTATCATCATAATATTAATCATTATTATCATCATTGTCATTATCATGATTATTTTCATTTCATTGATAGTATTAGTATTAGTAATATCATTGACATCATCTGTGAATAACGATTTCAATAAAGATAACAAATATAGTACAAATTTCAATTTTCAATTAACATAAAATCATTAGTTTGATCAATACAAAGAACAGCCATACTCGTCTACGCCGTTTTCTGAAAAAGGATTAAATATTATACCTTAATCGAATAGACATGAAAATAATAGACAGCCTGAAAATGAGCTCCGGTTCCTCACTTCTTTCACTTCAATTTCTTGTTAGTTTAAGCGACCGAATAATACTTCGTAACAGTCCTTGCCACTGCTATGTCGGATTCACTATAGATTTTAAACGCATGGTATTGTGAGGTAATTTTCATAACTCTTCTATCATATTCTTGAACTGAGAAAGGTAAGACTGAATAAATGAATGCAAAAAAGGCATGAAACGAAAAAGAAAAGGAATAGAAACAGCGTTGGCACCTGTAATTAGTGAAACCCTGAAGTTTCGGTTTAAGTTTAATGTTTTTTTGACGAGCGCGGGAAATAAGAGCTGTATTGACAAAAGGTGTTTATGAATGCAAAGTATGCGCAAAAATAAACATTTATGAACTAACCATCGTCTTTTGTGGGTAATATATCTTGTAGTGCGAAAACATAATGTTTACTTCTTTGTTATTAAACTACCTAGTTTCATTTTACTAACTAACACGATGGCGTAGTAAACCAGCGCGTTATTCTTGAGAAACACAATAGCCGGAATTCCCTCTAGATTTTGAAAGCTGTATTGCCTACCTACGCATTATTAATCAAAATAAGGATAGGATGTAATTAACATATTAATCCATCTTACCCGCTTCGGGAAATTGAGAATTTCGGCCACCTATAAGGCCATCCAATCAGCTTGTTATTGCGATGTGCGTAGAAAACGTATCACGGGCATATATATATTTGTGAAAGTCGTATAAGTCACACGTATTGAAATTGCATTCCCGTGCAATGCTTTTATTGAATATAGCCTGAAGTGAGGGAAACATTAATTTCCAAAGGGATACGGAGAAATGTTGGTAATAATTATATCCTAGGAAATATATCATCTATGCGTAGCAAAATATGAATGTAGTATTAATAATAAAAAAAATAAAAAAAATCGTAGGTATTGCAGTTATTGTGTTTACTGAAGGCGGGCGGGATGAATGTTGATCGTTGGAATAAATACAACTGTGATGGATAACGCTAAATCATTGTTTGGATAAAGGAGGATATATTTCTTTGGAGAATTATGAATATGATAAGGTATCAGGTTCTAAAGTGCGGAGTAGCACACACCCACCGTCACACACACACACACACACACACACACACACACACACATATATATATATAATGTGTGTGTGTATGTATATGTATATGTATATGTATATATGTGTATGTGTGTATGTATGTATGTATGTATGTGTGTATGTATATGTGTATGTGTATGTGTGTATACGTATGTATGTGATAAGATATTTTTACACTTAAAGGGGAAAAAATAAATATACTTCCTTTCCTCTGCTTCACCATCTCTACTGTTTGCCTCTCTCTCTCATTACTTCTTGTTTCTCGCTTATATATATATATATATATATATATATATATATATATATATATATATATATATATATAATTATATATATGATATAATATATATAAAATTTTCTGTTTGGGCAGTTTGCAAGAATTATGGATGGGGTTTCTATAACAGAAGTATTAATGTATTTACCAGTAACAGTTCAACAAGCGGTTGGTCAGAGTAAACTGAACAATGCCATTAACACTACACTGGGCAACCAGCACTTGTTTTATGTTTTCCGACGAAGTCATATACTGGAAATATTGTATTTTCTTTATACTCCTTTTCCATTTCGATGTGAAAATTCGTAGTGCAGTCTCATTATGTATACAGCGGCAAAAGCCACACACCGAATTTTGTTCCAATGCTTTTGGAATTGGTGGAGAAAAATGGTCCCTAATTCATTACTTGTACCGTATTAACGAAGCTCGATACCACTGGTTCCGCAGACATTCTCAGAATAATGATCCAAATTCTACAAACAAGAAAACCTTACATGGATGGCGGGTGGCGAGGCTTGGTGCTACTGGCAAAACTGTTTGGATCGCTCACATAAAAATGAAGAATGAGTATTGAATAATGCAGTAAGTTCAATTGAGCTGAATACAGATAAGGTGAAATATGTACAACCCTACTCCTACTGCGACATTTTTCTCTTGGAAATATATAATATACAATTGTGCCATTTCCACCCTGGGCATACATCATTGCTGGTTATCAAAAATGAAATTATAATATTTCACTCGTATGTCTGTTGCCATTCGCACATTTAACGCTTTCAATAAAATACATACCAGGAAAATAAAATACATACCAGAATTCGAGTTGATTTTCACACAGATTAATGCCACAGTGTAAAAGGCCGTTGTGGAAAGAGTGTGATGTCGTCTTCTCTACTTCCGAGTTCACCACAAAACGTTGTTAATGTGTGAGCCGCCCATTTCAATTCTTGGTTCAGGAACGCTTGCCCACCCAAGGGAAAAAGAGTGAATTTGGAACTGGAGGGGACGGTATACACATGGCCGAAAGTATTGTTCAAAGCTGTACCGAATCCCGTATCAAGTCTGTGTTAAGATGTTTCGAAGTTTAGCTGAACGCTTTCTCGGCATCATCACAGTGAGCTTATTCGCACACCAGTCCTGTGTATACTTATTAAAATTAGTGCAAGTGAAAGTGAAAGTGCAAGTATATACATGTTTGTATGTGCTACATCTACGTAAACAACATGAAATAATGACCCAGAGTCAAACATCGATAAGAAACCATAGAAAATGCATTGCAGAACATATGAAGTCAATCAAATATGACAAATGTCACCTATAAATCCAGAATTAGATAATGACAGGTGAACAATAATCAGGTATTTCCGAATACCCTTTCTGAAAAAAAAT
>BOPN01011105.1:15000-18183 GCA_017312705.2 Penaeus japonicus
GGAGCGAACTCGCTATCCTGTGACTTCACTTGTTTTGCAGCTATTCGCAGTTTATTAAAACAGGCCTCTAAAGATTCGTTCCTGTCCCTTCTTCTGTCCCCTTGAAACATATCTAAAGCAGTTCTATTGCTAGTCACAGCATCGTGAACTACTCTTAATTCGTCTGCCAAACATTTCTAGTTATACATCCTTTGCCCTCGCTTCGTAGGTGCCCAACGCAGCCCCTCTAAGACGTCGCAGTGCTAGGCGGATTATTTCATCATTCCACACTCCATCGTGAGCCAGATCTTCTACCCTCTTAATAGGCTCAACCTCGCTTACAGGATTCCTCTTCCTTTCCTCGTTAAATACCACATGTCTGAGGTCAAGACACGATTAGGGTGTCAGGGGCTGTCTTTTGTCCCCTGTCCCTTGGACTGTCCCATGGACAGGCTTCCCAGCTGCCTAGGAGACCCCTGGGTCCCCGACTCTCCTTCTGTGACAGGCATTATTTTCTCCTCCTTCCCCGAGAATATACCTATACTATGTTCCTTTAAGCTCTTATGTTCTCCTCCCATAAAAATATCTACGGTCCGTAAAATTGAAAACCCAACCTTGCACGAATATGGCATAGGGTCCCGTATTACATTCTTCAAAAGAGCAGAAGACAATCTTACAAGAACTGTCTCTAACTCAGCAGCATGGTAACACTAATAGCAGGGGCGTGAACTATCGCCCATTTGATAGTCGAATCCTTAACTAAGTCAAGATCTCTTTTAAGGTCGGAAAGAAAACTAGACTTCGGTGTTGTCGTAGATTTAACTATGAAACTAATCAAATCGTCAACAAACTTATCAAGTACACTATCATAATATGCACTCTCCATTAATCTTAAACAAATACTATAACTATACCGAAACGAATTCTTTAAGTATAATCAACACAAGAAACAATTACAAGCGAATGAAAACACTGAAAAATCATTGTACGAAATAGTTTGACCGCGCAAGAGGCAACGCTCATTCATGGTTACCGCGTGACAATTTCCCCGGGAAAATTCCCACAGTAGGCACCCGCCTCAACTCGTAGGGAGGACTGTGACGTCAGGTAATGACGTTGTGTGACGTCACAGCCCAAAGCGAGCGACGGTCGAAAACATGTGCTTAGTTAATGCTAACCCTAACACTTTCCGACCTCTAAGCCTCGCTCGCTACCCTTCGCTTCTCAAGTGACACAGCACAACTCCTCACTTCACTTCACCTCCCGTCACTTTACTTTACTTTCTTATACTACTTAGAATGAAATATGTAATCGTGAACTGGGTATCTTGACCTACTGTCATTCAGGAACTATATCTCTGGTACCCTGCACATATTTCTATTACAGTATTACATTTATATTATTAAAGCAATAGAAATAAAGGACAACGCAATTAAGCTGAGCTGAAACAACCTAAGATTATCTATCGGCCATCCTCCGAGGCTCACTTAGGCGACCCACCCTGTGAGTTTAACGAAAACAATTATATTCCCCATAGAAATACTCAAAGGTAGCTAAGGACAGAGGGCAGGGCATGGAAACTGCCGCTGCTGCCACTGTGGAAATCTAACTCTTATGTCAAATTGAAAAATCTTAGACTCCCAATTTATAATTAATTAACGGCCGCCACCACCACTGTTTTCACAGAAAATAGGAAAAACAGTTTTCCTTCAAATAATTACTATTTATACCCTATAATTCCTGCAAATGAAGGGCTTAAGGAAACTGATACATTTCCTGCAATTTCCTATTTTTATATTTACATAACTTTACTTGGAAATTAGTTACATTATTAAAGACAATTTATGTAAATATCAAATACAAAACAATACTGGAGACTTCCTTAAGATCTAGCACATATAACCCCTTTCTCGCTTACCAATATAAACACCAAAGGTAAGCTGTCCATGGTTCTCCACCTCACAGTCTCTCTCGAACGAGAGTCCACGGAGGAGTGGCCGACCGTCCCCAGGTCAGCCTCCACAACCACATGTCCTCCACTTGAACACTCGTACGATGCCTCAGCAACACGGAATTTTCCACGGATGTTTGTGCAAATGCTTGTTTCTTTTTAGATTAACATGGAAGATTCCAAACATTCCATATACACACACACACACACACACACACACACACACACATATATATATATATATATATATATATATATATATATATATAAATGCATATATATATGTATAAACGTGTATATATGTGTGTGTATGTGTGTATACATACATATATATATATATATATATATATATATATATATGCATATATAAACACATATAAAAATATTAATATAAATATACATACATATATCTAAACAAATATGTATATACATATATGTACAAGTAAATATACATATATATGTTTATATACATATATATATACATATACATACATATACATACATATATATGTATATATACATATATATATATATATATATATATACATATATATACATATATATATATATGTATATATACATATATATATATATATATATATATACATATATAGACATATATATGTATATATACATATATAGACATATATATATATATATATATATATATATATATATATATATATATACATATATAAATATATAGGTATGTATACTAATATAGACATATATATACATATATGTATACATATGTGTATATATACATATATATACATATATGTATACATATATGTGTATATATACATATATAGACATATATATATACATATATGTAAACATATATATGTACGTATACATATATAGACATATATATATATGTCTATATATGTATATATACATATATATGTATACATATATGTATATATATATGTCTATATATGTGTATACATATATGTATCAATATATACACATACATATATGTACATATATATACATATATCTACACACACACATATGTATACATATATATATATATCCATAAACATACATAAATATATATATATTATAAAAACACATATATATGAATATATATACATATATATACATATATATATAAATATATACATATAAACATACATATACAAATATACATATACATATATATACATATATATATATATATATATATATATATATATATATATATATATACATATATACATACATATACATACATATACTTGTATATATAC
>BOPN01011106.1:0-2500 GCA_017312705.2 Penaeus japonicus
TGCTGCGAGCACAAGAGGGACCTTCCTGGATTAAGAGTTAATTACGTTATAAATCTCTCGGCGAGATAATGTATTATACGAGGAGTGCGCTTTGGCCTCTGTGAGCTCAGCTGCAGCTCGGGTGCACGTGTCTACGATTGGCGGTGCATGTGTCTCCGTTTGTGTGTGTGCGTATGTGTGTGTGTGTGTGTGTGTGTGTGTGTGTGTGTGTGTGTGTGTGTGTGTGTGTGTGTGTGTGTGTGTGTGTGTGTGTGTGTGTGTGTGTGTGTATAGATGGTAATTCAGTTGAAAGACTTCCCCTATAAATCATGGTACTACTACAGCCTGGGTTCAGCAACAAAGTCACAACCCTTAGTGTTCCCTGAACCGCCCCCGGCCACCCAACCTCCCGGTTTGCAACTACACTTCCTTGGGTAATCGTATCTAAAACATTATATAACGTTATAACGGAATGGTTATAGTCTTCACATTTCTACAACGATTCTACACTATAAATCCCCATTGCAGGATATTTCCCCATATAATGATGGCTGCAATTAAACGCATTATACTAAGAAGGATAAAAGAGTGAACACAAGAGTGATATTAGTTATTAAATAAAACCAGATAATGAACAAAATATTGTCTCTCTTGCAGAGATCATGCATAAGTGTCATCTGGTAACACATTTTAAGGAAAAAGATATATTCATGTTTATGCCCATAAGCCTGATACTGATACGTCTTTAGGACACATTATCTCCAGCCCTAGAAAATAAAGCGTTTCTGAAGTCAGTGGTTCTTGGAATCGCATCGTGGGAATAAGTTTCGATGTGGGAACCGATTCCGATTTCTTAGAATCACAAAATAGAGTCTGGAATCGAATCCTGTCCACCCGTAATCACAACTACACCCACACATGCTCAAAAGAATCCCTGGTGTCATTTCTAAAACAAAATTCTTCCCCCAAAAGAAACTTTTCCAGTCAACCTTCCCCCCCTTCCCCCTCCCCTCCTCCACCTCTGTCACTTAAGTTACACCGACATTACTACCTTCCCTCTTTTACTCCCCCACTCCCATTTTCCCCCTTTCCGACATTCGACCCACCCCCCCCTTCGCCCAATGCCCTCAAATCCCCCCCCCCCCCCTCAAACACTCCCCCTCCTCACACTTCATCTCTACCCTCCTTCTAATATACGCCCCCCCCCCCCTCCCCCACTACTGTACGCTTTTCCTTTCTCCCTCTCCATCCTTTCTAACTCCCATTCCCGTAATTCCTCTTCTCGTCTCCTCTCCTTCCTCCCCCTCAACCCCCTGTTATCCCCCTCTCTTCCCATCCACTTACCCCCCCACATACCTCCCCTCTTCCTCTTTCTTCTCACATCCTCCAATGACCCACTCTAACTCCCACCATCGCCCTCCCCCCCCCAACAACCTTCCTTCTACACTCCCTCACACATCTCCTCCTCCTCCTCCTCCTCCTCCTCCTCCTCCCCACCCCTCCTCCCCTACCCCCTTTCACCCGTTCCTTGTACCGCCCCCCCCCCAGGGCGAGGGACGGCCGGCGCACTACATCACAGAGGTTTATTTTCTGGCTGGCTTCATGGCGCCCCCAAATATCGCCTGCGAGCTACGTCACTTTCGCTCTCGCTCACGCCCTCGCCTCCGAGTTTTATTTCCTTATACGTCTGTCTTCTTTCGTTATCCGATTTATATATATATATATATATATATATATATATATATATATATATATATATATATATATCTTATGTTATTATTATGATTGTTATTATTTTCTGTGTTATTATCCATTTTCTTATGTTATCATTTTCTTATTATTATTTTTATGTTATTGTTCTATTATGCTATTATTTTCTATTTGCCTTGCTTTCAATCCGTTTCTATCGCTATAATACAAATTACACGAATATTTAGCCAGGGGTTTCTCGAAAATGCAGTATTACGAAATACAGCGTTCAAAATTTGATAGTTTAAATAAATTATGATTTAATGTTTTGCGATTATTACTTTAATCATCTATTATTCCTATCTTCATTTATTTATCATTTGACTCTGTTTATTTGCTTATTTATATATAAAAAATACATACATCTGCAATAGATGAAAAATAGATATATATACAGACTATTCCTCTATAACTAAAGAATATCTGTATTATATGCAGATATAGATTATGTAATGATAATGATGATAAAACAATCAGTTGATGATAATAATGATGATAGTAAAGATAAAGGTAATGATGGTAGCAATACTATTGAAGATGACAAAATTAATAATGATAATGAATAATAACAATAATAATAACGATGATAGTGATAATGATAATGATGATACTATTAATAACAATGATAATAACGATGATAGTGATAACGGTAATGATGACAATAGCAATAATACTCACAGAAGAAGAGTAATACAAATGATAAGAGATAAAGGTGAAACAAATTTTTAAAAAACGTAAAAGATATATCATTTATAATGATAGCAGTAACAAT
>BOPN01011106.1:12500-18180 GCA_017312705.2 Penaeus japonicus
AGAGAAATATAAAAAGAGTGAAAAGGAGAAAGAGAAAGGAAATAGAAATAAGGAGGGGAAGAAGGGGGAGGGGTCCACAAGTAACTGCAAAAAATAAATAAGTGACAGACAGTAGAAGAACAAGATATACAGATATAACGACACATGTACATAGATTCAGAGGGAAAGAGAGGGAGATAGAAAGAGAGAGGGGATGGGGGGAGAGAAAGAGAGAGAGAGAGAATGAGAAAGAGTGAAACCAGAGACAGACAGACAGAGCAAGACACAGAGAAGCAAAGACTTCTGACTCAGCATGCGGGGTAGGCCTCCACATGGTAGCTGGTGGTTTTCGTCCAATTTTCTCTCACAAGAGCATAATTTTCCAGTCGGTTGAAGCGTCTACCAGCGGCTTTGTCGGGGATCCTAAAGAGATTCTTTCGGCATTACCAAGCGAACGAAGGAGACGAGAGAAGGGAAGGCATGTAGATGAGGGTGTGGGCGGGATGGCTTCAGAAATGGGATTGGGCAGAGAGGTGGGGAGTGGGGGGATGGGGAAGAGGGAGAGAGAGGAAAGGAAGGGAGTGGGGAAGAAGGGAAGGGAGGGAGAAGAAGGGAAGGGGAGAGTAGGGAGTGAGAACAAGGGATAGGAGAGGAGTGGGAGGAAGGGATAGGGAAGGGAAGGGAAGAGAGTGAGAGGAAAGGAAGGGAAAGGAGAGAGAGGGAGGGAAGGGTGGGGCTCTATGGGATTAGGGAATTAGGAAGAGCTGAAATAAAGAGAGAAATGTGGATTTGCCATTCCAAGAGGAAACTGAACGGGATGTGATGTCGAAGAGGGAATGCACTTAAAAAAGAATATATGCAGTATAATATGAAAACGAGGATGTAAAGCAAGGAGTTATATATATATATGCATGAATTATGCATGTATATACGAGTGTGTATGTGAGCGTGCGTGTGTGTCTGTATAAGTGTGTATATATGATATGATAAATCAAATGCTATGAATTTTTTCAGCAATATTAGGATTATACAAAATAAGATATTTCTTTTAGGATGAAATAGTCCAAAACACTGTATCTCTGGTGGAAGAAAACCGTTGCCATTGTGGTGAAATAGCTTTTTATTAACATGTGTATTCCTATAATAACATGTATGCAATCGCTGGATCAGTGACAGGAAATTTAATCATCCCATTGATTTTTTTTTTTTTTTTTTCAAAATGAGTATGTAGTGTATTAATTAATAAATACATTTAAGAGTCTCCAACAAGCAGCAAAATTACTTTTCCGCATTCCTAATGATTATAAATTTCTTTTCATCAACAAGAGTAAATTTTAGATGAAATATATATCTATGATTAAAGCTATTATCTACTTTTCATATTTTATAAGGTTGAAATTTCTTCTTTTTTTTTGTATAAGTATGTTAAGATACATTTAGGTAACTTTATTACTTAAAGGTAAAAAGGTTATTCATATTGCATCAAGGTGAAATTGATTTCCATCAACACATGTGTATTACAGATAACTTATTTATTAGAAGGTAAATCGGTTATCATTATTATAATCAGTAAGGGGAAATTTACCTTTCCATTTTGCCAGTAAGCTGTAAATCCCTTCCATCAACAGCAGTGCATAACATTCCGCTTCAGAGATTTAAACCAAAACAACACGATTCCTCCGGGTTATACGACCCTAATTTTCCGCCTCACATTGCATCAGCAATTTTAATGCTCTGGTTTTATCACCCGCCGGAATCCATAATGGCATCTGTAAATATTTATGGTTCTCGTTGGGATAATTAAAACCGGGAACATTTGCTTTGTGTGTTCTGCAGGCTTGCTACGAGCATTGGCGAATGGCTGGGTCAACTGGGAGGGACTCGAGGGTCATCGCCTGGTATTGGTAGTAAGGTCATTCGGGATTATGCAGCATTAATCAAAACAGTGAGGGGGTTGCTATTCATTTCACAAGGGTGGCAAGCGGTGGTGTCAGTCTCGGCTAATTGATTGAGCAGAATGGGATTACAGGGTTGTTCTTGTTAGGGAGTAGTGATGCGTTTTTGAGAGAGAATAGAGAGAGAGAGAGATAAGAGAGATGCGGGAGGGCGAGCAAGTGAGCGAAAGCGAGAAGAGGGAAAGGAGAATGAAAGGAAGAGCGTTAATGAGAGCACGAGAAAGAAAAGGATTGAGCGAGCGAAGAAGAGAGGGGACGGGGTAAGGGAAGAAATATAAAAAAGAGTGAAAAGGAGAAGAAAGGAAATAGAAATGGAGGGGAAGAAGGGGGAGAGAAGGTCCACAAGTAACTGCAAAAAATAAATAAGTGACAGACAGTAGAAGAACAAGATATACAGATATAACGACACATGTACATAGATTCAGAGGGAAAGAAAGATAGAAAGAGGGGGGGGGGGGAGAGAAAGAGAGAGAGAGAGAATGAGAAAGAGTGAAACAGACAGACAGAGCAAGACACAGAGAAGCAAAGACTTCTGACTCAGCATGCAGGGGAACAGGCATACATGGTAGCTGGTGGTTTTCGTCAATTTCTCAAAGCATAATTTTTAGTCAGTTGAAGCGTCTACAAGCGGCTTTGTGGGGATCTAAAAGATTCTTTCGGCATTACCAAGCAGACAGAAAAGGAGACGAGAGAAGGGAAGGCATGTAGATGAGGGTGTGGGCGGGATGGCTTCAGAAATGGGATTGGGCAGAGGTGGGAGTGGGGGATGGGAAGAGGGAAGAGAGGAAAGGAAAGGGAGTGGGAAGAAGAAGGGAAGGGAGGAGAAGAAGGGGAAGGGAGAGTGAGAGTGAGAACAAGGGATAGGAGAGGAGTGGGAGGAAGGGATAGGGAAGGGAAGAGAGTGAGAGGAAAGGAAGGGAAAGGAGAGAGAGGGAGGGAAGGGTGGGGCTCTATGGGATTAGGGAATTAGGAAGAGCTGGAAATAAAAGAGAGAAATGTGGATTTGCCATTTTCAGGAAACTGAACGGGATGTGATGTCGAAGAGGGAATGCACTTAAAAAAGAATATATGCAGTATAATATGAAAACGAGGATGTAAAGCAATATATATATATATATATATATATATATATATATATATATATATATATATATATATATATATATATATATATATATATATATATATATGTGTGTGTGTGTGTGTGTGTGTGTGTGTGTGTGTGTGTGTGTGTGTGTGTGTGTGTGTGTGTGTGTGTACAAATATGTATACATACATATGTATACATATAAATATAGATAAGAAGAATTAGTTCTAGACAAACTCACAGAAAAAATATGATAGAGAAGCAAACGGAGATCTCAAACAAAAAGTTTAGATTGAAAGGAGGGAGAACAGAATCATAACCCTGGAAAGATTTTTCGACGTGTTGATATTACGGTTGAAAGAACGATCTAAAAGGAACCCTTTCCGTTACAGACAAAGAATATTACGGTGTTTGTGCGTTTGCATGATGTAAGGATAGATGGAAAATTAGGTACATAGACTGATAGATAGATAGACAGATAAATTGATATTGATATTTATTGATATATGTATATAGACGTCGATAGACTGATAGAATGGTAGACTCTTTTTTTCCTTCTCTTCTTTTGCCTTTTCGCCTTCTACTTTTCCTCTTCCTCCTCTCCTTGCTTCTCTTCATCTACCTTCATCTACTTCGACCTCTTCCACTTCCACTTTCCACCTTCCACCTCCGCCTCCTCCACCTCTACCTCCTCCTCTTCCCTTTTTCCCATTCCTGAGTACGAGTGAGATAATGAGAGAAAGAAAAAAAAAAGATAAAGATTCGAAAAGTCGAGAAACTTTTTATATTTTTTAATTTTCGATAATGATTTTTTTTTTAATCTTCCCCGAACATATTAGGATTCTAAATTCTTGACGGATTCTGATTGAAGATTGTGGTTCCAACGTGATTCGCTCTTGATGAGGACTGAGGCGATATCGTGGCGTTGTGTGTGTTTGTGTGTCAGTGTGTTTGGGGTTGGGTGTGTGTGTGTTTTGTGCGTGTCTGTGTGTGTGAGTTTATGTCAGTGTATGTTTAGTGTATACTTAAATAAAATATTTAGTCTCTATACCTGTTATCTTTGGTTATAATCCTGTTATACACTGATTATATAAATGTGTGTTTTAGTTTATTTAGTTTGGGGTTACTCTTAATCTTTAATCACCTGAGCGATTAATATGTATATGTATATATATATATATATTTTTTTTCCTAAATTATTTGTTTCTTGGATTGTTTTTGTCTTTCAGTTTTCCACTTGGCCATTACCATTTATCAGCATGGCTATAAACGGAACCTAGCCTTTATTGATGGAGGCCCTCGCGCTTCTGTAGAAACGGTGACACAAGAGTTTAATAAGGAAGGAAAACTGGCGTCACAAAGTGGCCTGAGATAGACGGCTAACAGAGGCGTATCGAGCCCTCTCGTGCCTCAGCGAAGCTAACCTTCTCCGTACTCATATCTCTAATGCTTCTGAAAAATGTATCTGGCATGCTGGTTAGGAGATGGATGGGCTTCTTTGACGCGGTAATAAACTACTAGGAAAGTGGAATTGTTATTCTATAGCCTGTAGTGTTATACATGGCACATACTAGATAACCAAGTCCCCTTGTGACGGCAAGCGCTGGTTCAGCGCTTATACCTTGAAAGTACTGCGTGTATATGTGGCTTCAGGCTGAGTTGTACTTAATGAGACTCGGCATTGACCGGGCCAGTCATCAGCGCCTCAGGATACGGCGCCTGTTGGCGACGAGGTCCTCGACGTAGGCCACGGCCTTGCTCGCTGCCTCGATGGTGCCCTCGATCATTAGAGGCTGGTCGGCGAGGGGCTTGACTACCTTGACGCCAAACTCCCTCTCGATCCTCCACACCCTGCTTTGCTCTGGGCCGAGGGCGAGGAGGTGATCCTCGGCCTGGATTCGGACCGTCGCGCAGATGTGCTCCGGGTGGAGCACGTGCTTGGCCATGGTCTCCAGCTCGGCCACGGCAGCCTGTGCTTGCTCCGGCAGGCCAGTCACCATGATCTGGCCGGAGCTTTGGTTCCGCTCAGGAAGCTGGATCCACACTCTGTACTTCTTGCTGAGGTACTGGAGGCGGAAGGCGCCCTTGCCGATGGCTCTACCGATCATCGAGGGATCGATGTTGGCGGGGAACGTCCTCATCTGTTCCTGGCGGAGACGTCTCTGTTCCTTGAGGCGCCGCTGTTCCTTCAGATACAGCTGGAGGTAGGACACCGCTTTTTGAGCGGCACCCTCTGTCCCCTCCACCCTGAGTGGCTCCTCCGGCTTGTCGCGGGAGGGAGCGTGGAGCCGGACTCCATAGTCCTTCACAATTTGGGCGGCGTGGCATCCGCCCTTTCCTATCACCAGGGACACCTCTTCAGGAAGGAGCTGCACCGGAAGGCAAACACGGCGATTCGCCACGTCCTTCTGCACCAGCCCTTCCAGCTCCTTGACTGCCGATTCCACAGCAGAGTTAAGGCCCGTAATCTTGATGGGCGCTCCCTCCTCCTTGGGCACAACTACACGCACGCCGTACCGCTTTTGCAGGTCCTTGATACGTGCGCCCTGCTTGCCGATCGCAATGCCGTAATGTTCGGCCGCAATGTTGGTGGTCGCAGTTTTCATCCCGCTCACTTCTTCTTCCAGCTTCTTCAAACAAGCCCGCATAACGCTCATGC
>BOPN01011107.1:5000-7500 GCA_017312705.2 Penaeus japonicus
GGCAAGGTTAATACCATTTCCTTCTTAAATATTCAACTTCATAAAGTTCAAAGCTATGAGTTTAATCTTTGAGTAGCCGAGAATGAACAAAAAAAAAAGATAAACACTTCTTTGAAAAAAAAAGGAAAAAGTTGAGAGTCGGGGAAACATTTTTATGGTGTTTGCGTGACCTTTGCCGATGTTGATGATGAAGGTGAGGCAAAAATGAATATGTTTTACTGATTATGATTACTTTTATGATTTTAGTGATATGATTGGTATTAATATTACTATCATATTATATTAATTATGATTCATTATTTGCCATTACCATTACCATCCCTTTTATTATTTTCATTATCATTATCCTAATTAGCATCATTGTTATCATCATTGTATCATTACCATTATCATTATTATCATCATCACCATTACTGTCATTAGCATTGGTAATAGTAGAAGTATTATTATGATTACTATAAATGTTATTATCACTGTTATCATTATTATCATCTTTACTGTTATCATTATTATTATCATTATTATCAACAATATCATACTCATCATTATCATTCGTAATGTCTTTGTTATCATCATAATTGTTATCACTAATAATAGTATCAGTAGTAAGATGCGATACGAACAGAAAAGTAGAGACTGATAAATCATCGAAAGGAGGAGAGATGGAAGATCTAAGATAGTAGCTAGCTACCGAAAATGAAAGTAAGAGATTCTAAAAATCAGTAGTGGAACTATCATTATTATTATCAATATCATTAGATATCAATTGGTGTTATTTGCTTTTATAATCATCATAATCATTATCATCATCTTTTTACTACTACTATTATTATTAATGGTGTTATTATCATTATTTTCATTGTTGTTATCTTAATTTATCAATATCACCACCATCATTGTTATCATCATCATTATTATCATTATCATTGTTTTATTATCATCATTATCGTTATTATTATCATTATTATTGTTGATAGTATTATCTTTATTGTAACAATTGATATCAATGATTATAGTATCATTATCATTATTATTATCATTGTTATAATCAAAATAGTTATCATTATTGTTATCCCAATTACTATTACTAGTAGCAGTAGTAGCACTATCATTGTTTATGTGATTATTACCACTATCATTATCATGATGATTCTTATGAATAGCATCATTACTTTCTTTCTTATTATATGCAAATATTATTATTGTTATTATCATAATTATTATCGTATTTTCATTGTCATTATTATAAACATTACTGTTATCATCATAAGCATTATTACTATCACCATTATCACTATTATTGCTATTAATATTATTACTTTTTCAGCATTATTATCATTATCACCATTATTATCATAATTATCATACTTTTCATCATATATATTATTATCACTTTTATCTTCATTACCTGCATTATCAGCATTATCATCATTGATATATCTATTATCATCATAATCATGATTTTATTTTCATTATCACTACTACATTTTTTTAGTATTATTGTTATAAATGTCATATTTTTTTGTTATTGATAATGCTAATGACAATGATAATAAAAATTGTTATGTAAACTGTATTCCTAAAACTTCCCTGACTTGCAGAGTATCGAAATTATATCATATATTTAGCTGATGTCTGGAAAGAGTGAGATTCCTAATGTATCCATGATTTTGGGACTCAATTTTTCCATTTTTTGTTCCACATTCTTGTAATTTCTTCCCGAAGTTTTGAATAGATTTGTAACTTCTCTGTTCGTTTTACTTTCATGAAATAGTCATTCGGGCAAGTGATTGGCCTGTAATAGTCTAAATACCTGTCATAATAAATTTAAAAATCCCAAAAAAGCTTTCACGTTCTCCTTTTCTACTACAGATTCAGGGTCGCGTTGATGCCATTTTCCATTAATTCGGATTATTTATTTTTGTAGAAATAAAACGATGCATTGTCTCCCCTGTGTGATATATTCCACTCTTGGTTCCATTGGTTTTTAATGCTTGTTCTTGTGCTGGTAATAGTAACATTTCCTTTCCTTTTTCCTTTCCATTTCTGAGCCAGTTTCGGGACTTTCCACCCTTTTTTATTCTCTCCATCCCTTTCAAACTTCCCATGTAATCTCAGATTCTGAAAGTATTCCTTTTTTTCCTTTTACTCTATCCTTATCTATTCCCTCTTCGTCTACCGCTTTGCAATAACAGTTCTCCACTATTAACCAGGTAATGCTGTAACGATCGTAGTTCACTGGCAACACCTCAACTGATCTTAGGTCACACCCACTGCTCTCTTCATATGCATTTTCTACATAAACTTGCATGAAGGCCTCCAAATTTTACTGGAAATGTTATTGTTCATCTGTCTAACTCCTTCACTTCCTCTTCCGTTCACTTTTTAAAAGCTGCACTGGGACAATCCGCTGCAACAGCCGACGCGTTTATGGCCAAGGATAAATTACCACTATTAACTTGGCCTTCTAAAGTAGTTTCACTCTTTTTAGATATAGCTC
>BOPN01011107.1:12500-18179 GCA_017312705.2 Penaeus japonicus
TGACCTTGTGGATTTACTGTGATCGTAAATTAATTACAGATGATGTAATTATAATTGAATTCTTAAAGAATAGCTGTAATTGCAAATGAATTACAAAATATGATGTAATAGTAATTGTAATTATAACCTAATAACTTAAAGAATCAATTGTAATTGTAATTAATCATATTATAAAATAACTGTTATCTAATTGTATTAATGAAAAAAAATAAATAGTAGTAGAATTTTGAATAGCTTGTATATACGTCTTGGTAGCAATATTATTTATTATGAAATCTGGATGCGGATAAAAATCCATCTGACCCAAACATATTTGATAAAGATGAGGACATTTGCCTGGAGAATGTTTTAACTTTTCTTCCTCGAAGAATGGAAAGTTTTCCACAGACTCAGCAATTTTGTGTGAGAGATGTCATGAATTCATTTCTCTAACGATGCTTCAGAAAGCTGTATCCTTGATCCCCTCCAAGCTCCCAATACCTTCGATCTAAAGGGATCGTCCTTCACATACAAAATGCAGCAAGATGGAATTCACAGTAGAAAATGGTGAAGCCTCTACTTACGAATCTAGTAGAGGGGAATAA
This sequence comes from Penaeus japonicus, assembly GCA_017312705.2. Taxonomy (NCBI): domain Eukaryota; kingdom Metazoa; phylum Arthropoda; class Malacostraca; order Decapoda; family Penaeidae; genus Penaeus; species Penaeus japonicus. The sequence continues at coordinate 13,085 of BOPN01011107.1, forward strand.
TGCAATTGATTTTTTATCCCTGAAAGAGCAGAGGAGTAAGAAAATCCTGCTAGCGGAGATTTCTGGCTTAAAGGAGCGTGTGACTGTCCTTGAACCTTTTGAGGAGATCATTGAAGCTGCGGACAGAAGGACAGAAGAAGGTAACTATAACTACTATTTACCAGTCACTCAGGAGCTTAAGCATTCACTTGATCATTTAATCCAATTACAGTACTGTGAAAAAACTGGCTAATGTGTTATTGGACTGTAAAGAAAAGATTGGATCCTTTTGTGGAAATGATAGATTTATTAGACCCTCGGTTTAAACTAGACTGGCTTTCATCACAGGAGCAGGAGGATCAAGCGCTGTTCCCTGACAAGGAAATGCTTGAAGAAACAGGAGGACAAGGATTTAGCACAGGATAATGGAACTGACAAGGATGATCTCACCCAAGGTTTACTTGAAGGTCCTGAACCCAAAAGTCCTAAACTGTCCTCTTTCCTGCCAAAATGTTCACGAAAATCAGGTCTTTTGTTGAGGCAATATGTAGAAGAAGGAGCTCAACTATTTTGTAGTGATTCATTGATTTACTGGAAAGCAGTGCCACAATCTCTGCATCAACTAAAGAACCTTGCAAGAGAAGTAATTGGGTGCATTGCAACATCAGCTCCATCTGACCGAGTTTTCAGCATTGCAGGAAACTATTTTACCGCAAATCGAGCTCAACTTAGGGTCACTTCTTTCAGGTCAGTGATGATGATTAAGGATAACAGTGAATTGTATGAAAAAGTACTTGTCATTTAGATATACGTAAGCCTATTATCTACAGTGGCTTTGAAAATGAAAGTTAGATTTATGTTTTACAAATTGGTTACCGAAGTTTGTGCCATTTTTGTTGATAACAACATTTTATTTTTTCTTCCAGTTTAAATTATTTGTTTCCACCTTTGATTTCAATAAAGAGAAAACTTCTAACCTTACTGAATTCGTAAATCTGTTTACAAATTACACATTTGCTCAGTAAATGACAACCACACATTACATGTGTTTTTCTTTTCAAACAAAGCGTTTTTTGTCCGAAGTTGGGAATTTGTAATTGTAATTAATTTTTAAAAATGCAGTAATTGCAATTGCGAGTGAACTTTATTGTAATTTTAACCATTTGTAAGTAATTGTAAAAAAAGCCGGAACTTTCATACCATTGTTTTTACAACATCAGGAGAAATGAGCCCTTAGGCTAAATCTGTCTACGCAAAGCTAGCTGTAGTCATGCCACAGGAAATCAACAGCTAAAGAGCTAAAATAGTTGCTTGAATAAAGTGTCGCCTGTCGTTTTGGAACACGATCATCAAGCCTTAAGACTACTTCTCTGAGTGGAATAGACTAAAAATTAGCGGTCGCCGAGAGTCGCTGAAGAATGTGGCTCTGTGAGTAAAAGCTGATTGGAGTAAAATATGATATTCATGATCTCGGCTAAGTAGTAAATGGAAGCTTTAGTCAGACTATGTTGCAGGGATTGAAGATTATTTCGTATTATTCAAAACAAACCGTCTCAACGTTTCATAAAGCCAAAGATTAGATTAATTTGTGTGTGTGTGTGTGGGGGGGGGGGGGCAGTTCATAATCATTCATACCAATTTCTCTCATATACATATATGTAATATAAAGTATCATTACTATCTTATCGACTACCTTTGACCTTCAAGACGAAACATACTCGACTTCCAGGCTCTTTCTCAGATACACCAATGAGCCAATCACAGAACACGATGGAAACGAGGACATTGCTCTGCGCCAATGAAATGCTCTGACGCATTTTCGTTTCGGCAAGGAGACTCACGCGCTCTAATAGTCATGCATAATAGATTTCATGACGAGATCTGGGTGTTTTGTTGACATTTAGAGAAGGGGCGTGAAACAGGGAGCATGAAAAATAAGAATCAAGCTGCAATGATGTAATAAATTTAATGTTGATATTACTCTTTTACTGATGTCGCTGTTGCTGTCTGTGTTGCTTTTATGATTATCATTGTAACATAATTGGTATTGCTTCCCACAATAAGGCTAAAGTGATAACTAATATTGGTATTATGGTAATAATTGTTTTGTTATTACTGTTATTGTTATCATTATTATCATCAACATCATCTGTTATTCTCATTACTTAAGCTTAAAGATGGTCAAACCAAATTTTCTTTTTTAAGTTCCTGATATTCTTTTCACTTGTTCTTAAGAACATTGCAAATCTCTCTCTCTCTCTATCTCTCTCTTTCTCTGACTCTCTATCTATCTATCTATCTCTTTCTCTCTCTCTCTCTCTCTCTCTCTCTCTCTCTCTCTCTCTCTCTCTCTCTCTCTCTCTCTCTCTCTCTCTCTCTCTTCCCCTCCTTTCTCTCTCTCTCTCTATCTATCTATCTATCTATCTATCTCGCTCCTTTGCTCCCTCTAATAGCTTCGTTAATTACAGTTGTTTATATTTGCTTCTGTCTTGCGTATACCTCAAATATTTTGCGTTATTATCTGTCACATACATGTATACACACTTCACAGTTGTCCATTGACCTTCTTTACAATGTGATATAGATTCATCTCCAAGAGCTTATATGAGGATAACATTCTCTATCTTTAAGGCTGCGGGTTTAGGTTCTCATACACAAGACCACATCTGTTTTAAAGTCATGATTATACCTTTTGCAAGAGGAGGGTTATTGACAACAAAGGTGTCCTCTCCTGCCAAGCCTACTTTGCAACATACAATATGCGTAGGAGAACTTCTTCCGATTTACGGTTGCTCTCTCTATATATATATCTCTCTCTCTCTTTCTCTCTCTCTCTCTCTCTCTCTCTCTCTCTCTCATTCTCTCTCTCTCTCTCTCTCTCTCTCTCTCTCTCATTCTCTCTTTCTCTCTCTCTCTCTCTCTTTCTCTCTCTTTCTCTCTCTCTCTCTTTCTCTTTCTCTCTCTATCTCTCTCTCTCTCTCTCTCTCTCTCTCTTTCTCTCTCTCTCTTTCTCTCTCTCTTTCTCTCTCTCTCTCTTTCTCTCTCTCTTTCTCTCTCTCTCTCTCTCTCTCTCTCTCTCTCTCTCTCTCTCTCTCTCTCTCTCTCTCTCTCTCTTTCTCTCCCTCTCCCTCCATCCCTCCCTCGTACTAACATTTTATTTGAACCAATCACCTATCTTTTATGGAAATGGCTTATCGAGGCAAGATTGGGTAGGGTGCGTATGGTAGCAGATCCTGATAACTGAAATATTTTCATTTCGTTTTAAGGATATTAGTACTTGTTTGTTTTTTATTTGTCTGCTCTTATAGAAGAGTATGCCTATATCTGTGCAAGAGTTATCTTCGCACTAATAGAGTGTGTGTGCGACTCCAAAAGTAATTATTTGTAATTATCACACACACACTTGCACACAAATATTTACATACTGTTTAAACGACCCTTCAAATATTCTTCACTACAGCTCTAACAATTCGCGACTCCCCGGCGCCGCCTTTCCCTTCCCTGGGCCAGAAGGCAGACGAGCCACAAAGCACCTTGATCCGCCTTTTCAGCCAAGGAGACAACGCGACTCTTCTGAGACGTCGATCGGTGAATGATGATTTCTGGAGTTTGAGGACTAGGGTTCTTACTCAATCTTTATCTACCTATGTATTTCCATCTCTCTCTCTCTCTCTCTCTCTTGCTCTCTCGCTCTTTCTCGTTCTATCTATCTCCATTTCTCTCTCTCTCTCTCTCTTTCTCTCTCTCTCTTTCTCTCTCTCTCTCTCTCTCTCTCTCTTTCTCTCTCTCTCTCTCTCTCTCTCTCTCTCTCTCTCTCTCTCTCTCTCTCTCTCTCTCTCTCTCTCTCTCTCTCTCTCTCTCTCTCTCTCTCTCTCTCTCTCTCTCTCTCTCCATCTCTCTCTCTATCTATCTATCTATTTATCTGCCATAATTTGTGTGTTTGTGTGTGTGTGCGTGTGCCGTCGTCGTTCCTCATGACATTCGCTCATCCAAATCCAGTTTAAAAAATAATTACATCGACTTATGAATTGATAGCTCCCCAGTTAATCTTGTAACCGGACACCCGCGCAGCCGAGCAAATTGGAAATTCTCGGATCTTCCATTTGTGGAGATTAACTGTTATTCCAGCGTTTCTTGGTTTAAATCTATTTGCTGTAACTCAATTCCTTCTCGGTGCAGAGTCCGAGGAATGACGATGGTGGAAATTTATTCATTTTGTCTATTGTATTTAAAACCGAGATCTGATCTGTTTTGTTTAGGGTAAGAGCTTGTAGGGTTATGAATTTTAGTGTTAGCTCCTTTGTTTGTGTGTGTGTGTTTGTGTGTGTGTGTGTGTGTGTGTGTGTGTGTGTGTGTGTGTGTGTGTGTGTGTGTGTGTGTGTGTGTGTGTGTGTGTGAATGTGTGTGTGTGTGCTTGTGTGTATGTGTGTGAATGTGTGTGTGCTTGTGTGTGTGTGTGTGTGTGTTTGAATGTGTGTGTGTGTGTGTGTGTGTGTGTGTGTGTGTGAATGTGTGTGAATGTTTGTGTGTGCGTGTATGTGTGTGAGTGTGAGTGTGTGTATGTGTGTGTTTTTGAAAAGACAGTAACATATATATACGATACTACAAAAATGCAAGTAGTTAAATGCACTATAGTATATATATCGACACTTCACACGCTGCAATTCTGCCTTCTCTTGACCTAACAATTGGATAAGGAAGCCGATTCAGGATTCTTCCTTTCTGAAGACCAAGTTCTTCTCTTTTTGCATTGTTTTTCAATACAAATTTCTTCATATCTTATTATGAATATGGATGGTATATGTTTTTGAGTGTTTGTTCGTGTAAGTATGTATGTATGTATTTATCTACCTATCTATTTATCTATCTATCAATCTAACTTTCTTTCTCTCTTTCTCTCTCTCCCTCTCTCCCTCCCTTCTCTTTCTCTCTCCCCCTTTCTCCCTTCCCCCTTTCTCCCTCCCTCCCTCTCTCCCCTCCCCTCTCTCCATCCCTCTCCCTCCCTCCCCTCTCTCTCTTTCTCTCTCTCTCTCTTTATCTCTCTCTATATATATACATATGTATATATATACATATATATATATATACATATATATATATATAAATATATATATAA
>BOPN01011109.1:0-5000 GCA_017312705.2 Penaeus japonicus
TCTATCTATCTCTCTCTCTCTTTTTTATTTTTTTTAATTTGGGGGGGGCGAAGAAATTCGTTTTTCAGATATGTATATGTGTATGAATGGTGTGTACATCTCTGCGCGTGCGCGCGTGTGTGTGTATGTGTTTATGTGTGTTAATATGACATCGTAATTATTATCAGTAAAACCTTTTACATCAATTTTTATTAATCCTCATTGTTCCATTAATGTCCTTGATCAAGCCAGCTCATTAGGACGAGTTTGCTGAAATTTGAACAAGCCCATTGAGGAAAGATGAAAAAAAAAAACTTTGCTTGTGATTAAAAAGATGAAGCAATCTATGTTCACTTCTTTTTTTTATTTTTTTTACAAAAATCACTGATCTGGTTTATGAGGGATAACTTAATAAAAGGAGAAGTTAGGAAGAAGAACAAAGAACAAGAGGAAAAAGTGTGAAGCAAGGGGAATTCTTGTAAGCGCTTGTGCGTAAGTGTGTGTGTGTGTGTGTGTGTGTGTGTGTGTGTGTGTGTGTGTGTGTGTATGTGTGTTTGTTTGTGTGTATGTGTGATTGTATGTATGTGTGTGTTAGAATGTATGTGTGTGTGTGTGTGTTAGTGTGTGTGTGTGTGTGTGTGTGTGTGTGTGTGTGTCGTGGGGATGTGTGTAATAACAACAACGATAATAAAAATAATAAGAGCATAACAAGACAATGAAAAAGAAACTCAGCGATGATCGAAATCTCAAAAGTCTTCATGCTAAAGACGCCTGTAATGATGAGAGAATATGATGGCAGTGAAACGACACATTAATACGCGAGAAAAAGCGAAAAAAGATGATAGAAAAATTAGGAACTAGCCGCCACCAATATCCATAAAGGCGATGATATTAGAGACTAGGCAACTCTGCCTGATATAGTGATGCCATATCATGTGCATCACTTTACGATATTGCGTTTGAACTTCCAGCTTTGGGTGTTTTGGGATTAGTGGATAAGGAGGAGGAGGAGGAGGAGGACGTGGAGGAGAAGGTGGAGGAAGAGAAGAAGGAGGAGGTGCAGAAGAAAGAAAAGGAGGAAGAGAAGGAGAAGAAGAAAGTAAGGAGGAGAAGAAGGAGGTGTGGGGAAAGGAGGAGCAAGAAGAATACGAAGAAGAGGAAAAATAAGAAGGAAGAAGAAAGTACAAAGAGAAAAAGAGGAAAGAACAAAGAGAGAAAGAAGAAGGAAGAAGGAAGAACAAAGAGAGGAAGGAGAAGAAGGAAGTAGGAAAAATAAAGAGAATAAGGAGAAAGAATAAAGAGAAAGAAGAACAAAGAGAGAAAGAATAAAGAGAAAGAAGAACAAAGAGAGAAAGATGAAGGAAGAACAAAGAACAAAGAGAGAAAGAAGGAAGAACAAAGACAGAAAGAAGAAGGAAGAAGAAAGAACAAAGGGAGAAAGAAGAAGGAAGAGAGAAGAAGCTAGTTTGGAAGAGGATTCTCGTGTTGCAAAGATGTTTTTGCAAGAAGCCACGAAGAGTGTGTTCAGGTGCTCTGTCTTTCGGATTATTTATTATTATGGTCGAGAGGAGAGGGGGAGGGGGAGGGGAGGAGGAAGAGAGGAAAGGGAAGGGGAGGAGGAGGAGGAGGAAGAAGAAGAGAAATAGAAGGAGAGAAGGAGGATAAGGAAGAGGAAGAAAGGGAGAGAGGATATATATATATTTTTTTTTATTAATTTTGTTGAGAGGGGAGGGGGGGGGAGGGAGAAGAGAGGGAGGACGGAAAAGAGAGAGGGGGGAAGGAATGGAGAATAAAGTGTAACGAGAGAAGGTAAGAGATTATTGAAGCGTCTGATGAGGATTTCGTTGTCACTCGAAATGTCACGATTTACTGTTCCTTTTATCTATTGCATATGTCTATTTTCAGAGAGACAGCAACAGGTATAAACATAGATGATGAAAACTTCTCAGGACTTTATCCTTTTCTTTTCCTATCTACTTCCTCTTCCCTCTTCCCTCTTCTTCTTCCCCCTCTCCCCTCTTCTTCTTCTTCCTCCTCTTCCCTCTTCTTCTACCTCTTCTTCCTCTTCTTCTTCCTCTTCTTCCCACTTCTTCATCCTCCTCTTCCCTCTTCGCCTTCCTCCTCTTCCTTTTTCTTCTTCTCTCTTTTTCTTCCTCCTCTTCCCTCTTCTCCCTCCTCTTCTTCCTTCTTCTTCCTCCTCCTCCCTCTTCTTCTTCCTTCTCTTCCCTCTTCTTCTTCCTTCTCTTCCATCCTTTTCTCCCTCCTCTTCCCTCTTCTTCCTCGCCCTCTTCCATTTTTTCTTCTTAGTTCCTCACTCCTCTTTTTTTACAGATGAAAATAAAATCAAACCATAATGAAAGAACGAAAATTTTAAAAGACAATAATGTTTTGAAGAGATATAGGTGGAAAAAAAAGGGAAAATATGGATTATACCGAAATTATTGAAAAAATAGGAAATTAAAAAAGAAAAAAAACGAAGAAAACTAAACACTGAGTATTATCACAATGAACAAATAAGCAAATAAACAAAAGGAAAAGAACTTTAAGAAATTTAAATAAAATAATAAAAAGACAAGATCAATCACAGCAAACCCCTCCTGCTTCCCCCTCCCCTTCCCCCTCCTATCGCCCCTCTCCACAGTCATTCTCCTGTTTTTAACTTCTCTTTCTTACTCCCTTCTTACTCCTCTTCTTTTATCTTCTCCCTCCCCTCCCTATTCTGCTCCCCTTTCCCTCCCCACCCACCTCTTTCTTCATCTCCTCTTCCCCTCCATCTCCCTTTTCCCTCTCCTCTTTCCGCTCTGTGCCTTCTTCCTTCTCTCGCCTTTGCCCCATTCCCTCTCTTTTTCTTTCCTTCTTCCTTCCCTTCCCCCTGTCCCTGTCTGTCTCTCTCCCCTCTTTTCTTCTTTCTTCTTCTCCTGCCTTTTCTCCTTTCATCCTCCCCCTCTTTTTCTTCCTCCTCCTCTCTTTTACCCATTCTACTCCCTTTTTTCCCATTCTCTCTCTTTTCCCTGTTTCCCTCCTTCCTTTCCTCCTTTTCATCTTTCCTCTCCCTCTTTCCTCTTCCTTTCCTCCCTCCTCTCCCCTTTTTCCTCCCCCTTCCTCATATCCTTCCTTCTCTCCCTCCCTTCCCCTTTCTTTCCTCCTCCTACTCCCTCCACTCCCCTTCTTCTCCTTTCTCCCTCCCTCCTTTCCCACCTTCTTTCCTTCCTCCTTCCTCCCCTTCTTCCCTCATCCCTTTCCTCCATCCCTTCCTCCCCCCTCCTCGTCCCCTCCTTTCCTCCTCCTCCTCCCTCCCCCTCCCCCCCCCATGCCCCCTCCCTCTCCTCCCAAGTCTGCCACCGAGTGCGGACACAAGGCCAGCCTCCCCCGCGGGTGGCACACGATCACCTTGTAAACGGATATTCGATACATTACGCTTGGGATATAGCGGTGTGAAGAGGGGTGGGGGGGTTGGGGGGGCGAGGGCGGGGGAGGGAGGTAGAGGGGGACGTGGATCGGAGAGGGTAGGAGGTATGATGGAGGCGGGGGGGGGGTGGAGGGGGTGAGGGAAAGGATAGAGGAGGGAAGGTACGAGGGAGAGAGGGTGGGTTGGGGAGGGAAGTATAGGAGGGGTAGGTGTATAGGTGGGGGAGGGGGAGGGAAACAGAGGGAGGGTTTTGGAGGGATAGAAGAGATGGAGAGGGAATGGGATGGAGGGGGAAGGGTTGATGGGCAGGGAAGTAGGGTGTTGGGGGAGTGAAAAAAGGAGTGAGGGTGATGGAAGAAGGGGATGGGGAAGTAAGGGGTGCTGGTTAAGGGAGAAATGGGAGAGATGGGAGGAAGAATAGAGAAAAAAAGTGGAGAAGAATAAAAAACAGGAGAAAGAAGAAGAACTACCTAAACATGATTACAAAGAAAAGGAAAACAAACAGATAGAAAACAAACAAACAAAAAATAAATATTCAACAAAAAATTGAAAAAAAAAAGATAAATGAAAAAACAAGAAAAAGAAAAAGACATTTGTTTCTTTTTCTTTCATCTTTCTCGCAATAAATCATCCCCCTTTTTTCAAAGGTTGTCATCCTCATTTGTCCTTATCACTCCGCGCCTTCACCTCTTCGCTCTGATTTCATCGTCTTGTATATAGGACGTTAGAACGGTTGGAGAAACTCTGCGGGGTTCAACATACTTTCACGGGGAAAGTGTGAAGGTTAAGGACATTGAGGAAACCAGAGATGTCCGAGGGAGAGGCTGCGAGGAAGCCAGAGCCGCGCTGACGACGTGGCCGTACGGGTGACGAGGACACGTCTGCTCGTGGAGAGAACTTGTCTGGTTCTGATGCCGGTCTGACATGGCGGTGGTCAAGACGATAAGCGCGGTGTGTACACGATGAACTCTAGCCTGCCTCGGGTCAAAGGTCGATGGTTGCTATATCACATAGCCATGTATCATGGGTCATCGCTGGCCTTCCACCAATGGGCGCGTGTCTTACAACTGACTTTAGGAGACACAAGTATTTCAACACACAACCCGCCTAGGGAGCTGAAGACGCTTGGTAGAATGCCTTGGACCTGCCAGCGAGTCATTTTGGCCAAACTGGCTATCTGTTCATATCTTATGGTCTTTCTCTTTCTCTTTCTTTTCTCTCTCACTCTTTCGTTTTTGCTCTTTTTCATTCAATCTCTTTCTATCTCGCCCTCAATCTCCCCCCCCCCCCCCCTCTTCTCTCTCTCTATCTATCTATCTATCTATCTATCTATCTCTCCCTTTCTCTCTCAATCTCTCTCTTTCTCTCTCAATCTCTCTCTTTCTCTCCCAATCTCTCTCGCTCTTTATTTCGCTCTTTTTTTCACACAATCTCTTTCTTTCTTGCCCTCAGTCTTTCTCTTTCTCTATTTCATTCCTCCCTCTTCCTTTCCTTCTTTCGTCGACAGAGTATGTATTAACCCGAACTCGTTTCCTGCAGCTGGGACAACGAGCAAGAAAGAGAGAAAAAAAAAATAGAAAAAGGCAAGAACTAGTTTCACATCTTTCTGCAA